>JABAYD010016793.1:0-11130 GCA_014822095.1 Diplotaxis tenuifolia
AAAATGTCTTCTGTTTTTTTGTTTGGTCACAAAAGACTATAATTTCATACCCTTTTAGGTTAGATTTGCATTTGATTCAAGTTTGGGTCTTCTATTGAGGTTAAAACCAAGTTGTAGGTTAGTTTTGGAAAATTTCCCTTTTAATATATTCAAACCAATTGTTCTTCTTCATTTTCTCTCTAACTCCTCTCTTCCAATCACATCTATTTTAATCTGATTTCATCCACTTTCCATGGAAGTTATTTTTATTTTGTTTGATTGTCAGATTGTGATACACTGTTGTATGTTAGATTAGAGATTTGATATTGTAATTTTGAATTTTGCTTGAATGTCAATTTTGAGATATTAGATTATAATTTATTTGTTTAGAATTTGTTAGTTTAAGTGAAAGCTTATATATATATATATATATATATATATATATTGTTAGTTTAAGCTGTTAGATTATGATGTTATCTCAATTTTATCTTATATGTATATTTAAATTATTTTTATTTTATTATTAAAACATTTAAAATATTCATAGGTTTTAATATATTTTTTTTAAAACATATTATGTTTCTGTAATTTTAAAAATTTAAAACATTAAAAATATAACAACATTAAATTTTTGAAATTTCTCAACAAGATCTCTAAGAAATATTTCTGGAAAAATCTCGACTACTGCTATCATGACTTTGTTTTCTGGAAAATAGTTGTATATATATAAACACGCTTCTAATACGGATCTGGTTATTATTTTTTTCTAAAAATTGCTTATGTGTTTTCACTTCCATATACCCTTTTCTGCTTTCATGTATCATAGTGGCTATCTAACAAATTCTAAACTTAAAATTGCCCAAATTACCAAGTATTTCTTGTATACATTATACAAACTTCCTAAATCTAAAATTCTAATCGATAAGACATACTACGATGCAGAACTATGGAATGGCCAAAAAAATGTGGCCTAAGCTTTTAAGTATGTTTGAATCAAAAATATATATTTCATAAACTGAATTTAAATCACTTAAGCAGCGTGGTCTAGTGGTCAAAGTTTGACAGTTTCTAGACTAGATATAGGGTTGATATCCAGAAGATGCAATTTCTTTTAGATTTTATGATACAAAAAGCTTATCGGATGTCCTAGAGTGTTGTAGGCAGAGTCATTCGTTATGGTTGTGTGTTATGTTACATTAAGGATGTTGTACATGCTGAACTGTTTGTCGATATGAATGCTGTTCGGGGAGGGGGGAGGGGCGGGTGAACTATATCATGGAAGCGATATTCGTAAGGTTCTCATCAGTATCGTATATGTTTCAGGTAGTTAATCATCATATATAATAAAAATATCGATTATATGATATGATGTATTTGAGATTTAATCAATGTTATAAGAAAACTGAATTTAAACAAATGCTTAATCACTAGCTTGGAATTTTAAATCACACATATATGCATGACTATTTTGATGGTCTTCGGCAGTCTTCATTCTATTTTGAATCAGCTTCGCCTAATATGTGGCTCTATGATTAAGTCATTACAATACGTTTGGTATTTTTACTTTTGTTTAAAATTTTCCATATACAAATATTATTCCAAAAAATGGGGTGTTACATTTGGACTCCTTAAATTGGATGGAATTTTTCTTTTTTTTGTACAGCAATATTTCAAATAAATTGGATGGAATCATATCACATGTTTAGTTAATACTGGTATGAGTATGATAGGTAAACTGAGTAATATGATTGTAAATTTAAAACTTGTTAATAAGGGGAATAAGTCACAAAGGTGACGAAGATGATTATTTATCAATTGTTTTGTGTTATTCATGATTTAATCAGAACAAAACAAAATTTCATCTCGTTTTATTAGTAATCGTGTAAGAATTACATTTCTTCTTCTAGTTTTTCCGTTAATATTCACCTTGTCTTATTTGAAAACTATGGCATGAAATCAAGTTAATGTATACATGGTCATATGAGTAGTGAATCTAGGAAATACAATATAATTGATATAATCATAAAATCAGTCATTCAAGTAGAGTAAAAGTAAGATAAATAAAAAATATTATAAAGAACAACTTTGATGTTTTATGTAAAACTGCAAATATAGTGAAACTTCTATCACGAAAATTTTAGGATAAAAAATTTCCTGCCCACTAGCTTTTCGAATTTCAAATTTCACACTTCCCCCTTCCCAATTGGCTAATTAAAACCCTTATTTTTGGGGTTTCCATATTCTCTGTCTGCCCTTTTCTCTCTCTTTTCCATTTTCTCTCTCTTTCCCATTTATCTCTCTCCATCTTAACCTTTTATTCTCTCCCAACCCCGAAATAGAAATAATGTCGAACCCAATAACGTCCGCTTCATCTTCCGCGACTGGGGGTACTACCGGTGGTCGGAGACGACTGCAAACTCCGAGAATACCTAGTGGGTGTTAGTGCGGGGAGGGCATCATGGAGCTCATCTCCAGATCTGTTCTAAATCCATATCATTGGTATCATCGGTGTCTCTATGTGGTTAACAAGCGGGTACGTAAGGTTTAGTTATCAAAGGTTTGTTCTCTTAAACTATAAGTTTAAATTTTTTGAACAATATGTTGTAGCTTGAGAATGACGACTACGTCTCAAATAGGTTGATGAAGCTTTCACTAATGAGATTCAACAGTTGGACTACCAAGTTCGAATCCTAGAAGAAGAAATTCAATGGATCAAAGCAACAATAAGAAGTGAAGGTCCCACCATCCCCAGAATAATTTCCAAGATCATGATATTAGAAGTTTGTGTTATTATCATTTGTGTTGTTGTAGTTCTAGGAATATTGATGTACAAGTAATTGAATAAGTAATTCCTTAATCTACAAGTTAAACTTTTTTTTTTTTCTAATTTTTTCGTTAGTTCTTCCTAAATAATGTGATGTTTGACTACTACGAATTTTGGTCAAGTTATTCTTAGTTTTATGCTGGTTACCAATTACAAAAGTAAAACTTTAACAAAGGTGGATAATTAAAATAAGTTTTCCGAAACTTTACGCAGTTGGATAATTACAAAAAGTTAAGAAACCCAACATAAAATACGAGCATTCAACATCACGAAACAAGTTTCAGCACACACTAACAAGTTTCAAATGTTATACATATGATAAAACCTTACAAAGGTCCTATAGCCCCGTGCCTTTGAACATAAGGGTCACTGTTATTGACCGATTGTTTGAACTCCCCAACCTCCGGCAAAAGTGGATTGAACCTGAAGTCAGATAACCCACCCTCGGTCTGAAACCATAGTTTAGGAGGACCAACAAAATAAATTATATAAATGAATTTAGTAAAACATTTTACTCAACTATCACATTTACAACTAAACACATAAATAACACTTACTGAAAAATTCTCCAGACCCTCCACATCTTAAGGACCACAATCACCTGCCCACGACCTCTCATGTTTTCAATACCATCCCAGAAGGCATAAGCATGCTCGCCAGTTGCCACACATTTTATCTGACTCTCACTATGATGAATAAAACAAGGTGTGTCAATTACACTAATGTATAAATTTTCCTTTGATCATATGTTACTTTCTACTTACATGTTGCCCTTATGTAAAACACCATCTTTTTCCTCTCATGGTCATCGAAATGTACTTCCGTGTTGAAGACCACTCCCATTGTGTCTAGGAAAATTCTCTCAAATCGACCATCTTTTAAGTTTTATCAGAAAAATAGACATCAAAACCTAAAATGACCAAAATAACATTTTTAATTTTAAAATTTTTTAAGTTTTTAAATTTTTTTAAACTGGAAATCCTAACCCCAAAATCCTAGTCCCCAACTCTAAACAATAAAGAAGTCTAGGATTAGTTATCCCAAGGGGTAAAATTGAATATTTACTTATTTTTTATTGCTCATTAATTCTATTTTAGTCATTTTTATTTTCAAGGTCTATATTTGTGACAAAAACGTTTTTGGTCTATCCTATGGAATTTCTCTTGTATCTATCAAGTAAGTGTTTTTGGCTTCTGTTACTTACATATAAATATCTGAAATATACTTTAGTACTTAGCATTGGGTAGCATTCAAACCTATGGGCTAGTTTCCGTACTTGTGGTTCATGTGAGGGTTTTCATGGATGTTCTTGAAGTTCATGTAAAGCCGATTGTTCAGAGGATCGATGATGTGGACTTGCGTATGGTGCGTAGCAGTTAGTGTGAACTGAGAGTTTGTTGCCTTGAAACCTGGATAGGCGTGGTCAACTTCTATCCGAAAGATTTTCACCCACTTCTCATTTTGCTTTTCTAGGCCTCCAAACCTATTTTCATAGCCTTTATGAATGCTTATCTCCATCTTGGTTTCCTGCATAAATAAAGTTCAAGGATCAAGTTTTTATTTTTCATTGTCGCATGATGTTAGAAACTTGAGAGATGTTGATTTAACACTTACATCTTCACCTGCTATGATATAAATCCAGTGTGGTCCACAACCGGTTACATAGGAATAGAAAGAGTAGATCTTGTGTATTTTGATTCTGAAACGCCAAGACGTGATCTTCTCGTTATAACAAACTTCAGAAAACCTATTGTACTGTGTAATATTGTTTGATTGTTTGTTGAGAGGTGGGGTAAGATAGGATATTTTTTTTGTGACTTTTGCAGAAAAATATTCTAGCTGGAGTTAAAGAGACGATTTCACTTAGGGAGTTTAGATGCAGAATTAAGCTAGGGTAATAATGATTGTAGACGGTGGACTGTTGTGGCATTTAAATGCAGAACTCTTAAATGAAAGTGTTTGATTATTATAGGTGACTTTTGCATGAGAGAAGTCCATCAAATCACGCTAATGCTTGAAGTTGGACTAAATATTTCCAATTTTAATTATTCTATTATCTCATATACTAATAGTTCCTATAATACTATAATTTGTTGCAAAATATAATAATATAATATTTAATTTTTTAGAGTTTTATATAGTTTCATATCTTTAGACAATCTAAATTGTCAAAAAGATTCTTAATTTCATGGATTTAGATACATTAAATCAGTTATTCGTGTTTTCACTTACTTAAACAAAAATTTAAAAGTCCAAGACATGCGATTGTTGCAATGAGAAGGCGTGTGTGAGAAGTCGTGTCTTCCGAACTCGTATCTACTCTTGTCTTCTCGAGGCGTCTATCAAATCACCTAAATGGAAGGGTTACAACTTGTTAGTTGGGTAATAAACCATTAAATTTTAAATAACAATATAATATCTAAATTTCTTAAAATTTTAAATAGTTTCATATATTTAGACAATCTAAATTGTTAAAATTTTGCTTAGTTTCATGAATTTAGACAATCTAAATTAGTTAGTTTCACTTACTAATACAAAGTTATATATCTTTATCAATTAAATTTATACAAAATTTCAAATCGAAGGCATGCGACTGGAGTGAGAAGTCGTGTGTGAAAAATCTTCTCTTTTGAACTCGTGCCTTCTCTAGGCAGCTCTCAGATCACCTTTAAACTTGAGATAATAAATCATTAATTTATCTCTAATAAATACAATCTTAACTCTTCGTCATTGTTGAAGTTTTCTAATACTTGTATTTGCGATCATCCCATTTATAAAATGATTTATCAGAATACCTTGTCCTAAAATAAAACAAAAATCTCTCTCTATTTACTTGATAAATCTCCCATTCCATTTACTTAATAAATCTTTGAGTACCCTAAATCTCTCTCATTTACTTGATAAACATGTCACACTTCAACTTGGCTTCTCCGCCTCATTTCCTTCTTCATAAGATTCTCTCCAATGTAGTAACATACAAACTCCGGGACTTCGGTAGTGCAAGAGTTGCTTTCTCCATGTTCAATCTAGTAGGCAGAGACGAATATTTCTACAGATCTACATGTCTCTATCATTTGAATGACTGTATAGATGAGGTTCGGGCTGTTAAAACATTCAGGCTTATGTGCTACCAAGCTGATAATACAGAGACTATCTACTTGCGAGGTATGAATGAATTCTTCATCAATCATTTACTTGAGGAATGAAAACAAAAAAATCCATCTTGATGCAGAAAGAGGATTGTTGCTGGCTAAATATGTAAATGGTATGCTGAACTTAGCCTTTAATATTGATGATAGAGGATTCGTTAGTGACTATCCTAGTTTTAATCATGAATTTGTTGATCAGAAGTTTTTATTTGGTCACTAATTTTATGTCCTCTACCCGTTGAGGTTACAAAAAAACCTGAGACATTTATATCTTTATTGAAAATATAAATTCAAACGTGTCACATAATTGCTGGTGCTCCACAATAGAACTGGTGTTTGTAGTTTCCTTGAAAATATCAAGAACACAGTACACACAATCGATCGTTGTTTCTGGCAATGTGATGCTTAGGATTTCTGCAGTGAAATTCATTTAATCGTTGTTAGTTGGCCAATTAAAAATTAGTTGTTTGTTTATAACATTTAAATTTTATTTAGTTTTTCTTAGTTTATGTAAATAAATTCCAGGTAATGTAATGTTTTTAGTTTTTATCTATAAATTATTTTAAGTTCAACAAATATAAGCAAAATTAGACGAACTTTTATTAAGTTGTACAGTTATTAAAAGTGACTTAGTTCAACTTAGATTATAGTTATATTTACACTAAATTTCACAACACACAAAGGCTTACTAAATTCTCTCAAATTTTGGACAATGTGATCCAAATTTTACTCAATCGGGTATGGATGGTCCGCGGATGGTTTCTAGTTGGCTTCTAATTAATATTTCTTTTGATTTGTTGGTCTTTTGAATTTTTTTTTTTAATAAAATTTTGTTTAAATCAATTTCCGGGCGAGAGTATCTGAGAATAATTTTTTTCGGACAGGAATAATAAAGCATTTGATTCAATTTTCAAAGCTATGTAAATAAAAATTGGAAGCGAAATAAAAAAGGGAAGGGAAAGGGAAAGGGGGTAGTGGCTGTTTGCTTGTTTGTTCTTCGATCCATCGCTCTGCGCCGCCGCCTGCTCCGTCTTTGATCGTCATCTGGTTCGTTTCTATAACGCTTCTTCCTCTTTCCTATACAGTTAGATCTGATCGGAATCAAGTTAAGAGAATCAGATTGTGTAATGCGCGGCTCGCACGTATAGATTCGAAATCGAAATTTAGTTTTAAGGAATCGTAACTGGAATCGTTATTCGCTTGTGATTATACAAACCCTAGTTTCTGGGCAGGAAGTGATAATGGAAACGATTAGAAATTTGAAGATAAAGACATCAACATGTAAAAGGATAGTGAAAGAGCTTCACTCCTATGAGAAAGAGGTTGAGAGAGAAGCTGCTAAGACTGCTTCCATGAAGGAAAATGTAGCTGACCCTTACGACCTTAAGCAGCAGGTACATTGTTTGCTCAATGATGATTTAGAACTAGTGATATGATCTTTTTGGCTTGTGTTCTGGTTGTATTAAAACTTATGTGTATCATTTTCATTAGGAGAATGTGCTGGGTGAGTCGAGGATGATGATTCCGGATTGCCACAAACGTCTCGAAGCTGCTTTGGCTGACCTCAAGTCCACTTTGGTAATGACACTATAAGAACTTTTATATATATGAGTACGAAAAACGTAGAGAGACATCTGAGCTTTCTTGGAGAAAGCTGTGTAGCATTTTACCTCAAACCTTTACTTTATGCGTCTATTTGTGACTCTATTGATCCCATACATGAGAACACATTCTTAGTCCTTTTTTTCTTAGACGAGCAATGATAAACACATGGGGGAATCCGTGGAGTTCCTTTTCTATGTTGTCTCTTACAGAAGCTGAATTTTGCAGGCGGAAATGGAAGAGAAGGAAGGTCCAGAAGTTGAAGATGCAAAGAAGATAGTCGCAGACGTGGAGAAGCAGTTTCCCACTCAAGATGCCTGATTTAGCCATCAGTGAGTGAGCGTTTGGTGTGTGTTTTGAGAATAGTAAAATGCAGATTGTGACGATTGTAAGATTCTTCTTTTCTTTCATTGCCATCTACTGCTCTTAATACATTTTGTTTACTTTTCTTCTTAACACCTCAGAAGTTAAATTACATCGCCCTATTCGTTTCATGACCGCTGGTTTTAGCGTCAGCGGCAAGAAAAAGCGGCAAGAAAAAGTAACGCTAGGGAGACAAAAGTTAATAGAATCAAAAGTTGAAGTGGATGCTAATAAATTACGGAGACACAAAAAGTGAAACGCCACACCGGCGGTTGACGCCATTAATTCCAGCGTCTCACTATTATTTGCCGTTGCGTCTGGAAAATAAGTTAGAGCTTAAACGTTCACTGGTGTTGTGTTGACGTAACGAAAGGTTATCTTTTGATCACTGATGCAAGACGCAACGGTGAAACAACGAACAGCGATCATAGAAAATTGCACCTACAGAACATACACTTTCAATTTGTTATCTTCACAAGAAGAAACTTTGTGCTTTCGACACACTTTTCAGTTATTAACATTTTCAGTTGCACTAAGAAGAAAAGCTACAACACAATAAATAAATAAAAAAAAATTTCTTATTGTCATACAACGGAGTGGTGGGCAAAAAAAATCGAACCGAACCAAAACAGATCCAAACTAAACTAAAGTCACTAACAAATAGTTTGGGTTAAGATTTTCCCAACCTGAATAAACCAAACCGAAATGAAACCATACCGAATCAAAAAACTAATATGTTTTGTTATTAATTGAATTAAACATGTTAGCAATATACCTACATTAAAATCTTAAGCATAAAGTCACTTTCAATTTTAGTTAGCGAAACTAATATATTAGGTTAATAATAATGGAACGGGTATAGAATTTTAGTAAAGATATAAATAAATACCCGTATAGATTATGTATAACACATATTAACTATTGATTCGTTGCATGTTGTTATGATATCACATGGAAGATGATTAATTGTAGATTTTTTTTTATTAGTATAAGAGACATTAGTTATGATATTGTTTTTTTAGTAAAAAAATATTTATTAGTGAACTTTGATTTTTGATTGTTTTCTTATAATTTTTTTTGTGTTTTTTAAAGGTTTTTATATAATTTGAAACTGGATTTAATTCACCTAGTTTATTATTTATTTTCACCATGTGATGATTTCATGGACATGCGTTTAATTTTAAATTATGATTTCTCTTAATACGAACTAAATTAAAGGTGCCCAATTAAACCGAACCGAAACCGATCCGAACTAAACTAAGCATAGTTTACTTCAATTAAAACAAATTCTAAAACCGATTAAACTAAACTGAACCGAAACCAAACGAAACCGAGAAAATAAATGAAACGCCCACCCCTAATACAATGTTTAGAATTACTCAGTCCTTACAAGTTTCTTTTTTTTCCTAAATGTAATGGTTTTATTTTGTGTAATTATGAATAAAATAAAAATAAGTGCAGTTATTGATATTTGATAATTTGGATATATGTATAACTAATCTATACTAATAGAATAGGTTTTACCCTCTCCTTAGACCATCTCTAGTTCACCTTTATTTCTATCTCTATATTTTCTCCTAAAATAGAGAAACTCTATATAAAAAAAACCTGAAACCTTTCTCTCTCAACTCGCAAAAACTTTACCATCAAAGATAGCCCCGACCTTCTTCTCCCACCTCTTTTTCTCTTTGCCTTAATCCCATTTATTTGTACCTAGGTTGATATGCACGAAGTTCTAAGTTTTCGAGTTCCCTCCGGAGATTCTTCGAGATCGACAGGGATGGGTATTAGCTCTTCCAAAGTGACAGCGAGACCCAAGGAAAACGGTTGAAGTGAGGGTCAGCTTTTAGAACCGGAGATTTGGTCAGATATCTAGGGTGGAGCCATCCCGACGATGGCACATGACTACGGTGAGATGTCTCCTAAACCCGGATCTTCCTTCCCCTGCGACGGTGAGACGGTTGGAGGAGTGGCGTAGCGGGCGACGAAATGAAGCTTCGTTTCTTCGATTAGACGGTATTTTTTATATAAATATAATCATACTTCTAATGTACATGATAGTTTTGGAAAAAATATTTAGTGTAAAATAAGATCACAATTTTATGAAACGTGAAAATAAATTTGGTTAGTTTTCAACTTTCACAAATAAAAAATATTATTTGTAAAATTCAAAAAACATATATATATATCAAGAGTATTCTCTTTTAGAAGAGGAAATAGAATCAAGAGTATTCTCTTCTAAAATCTATACTATTAAAGTAGAATCCCTACTAGGATTATGCCATCAATTTTAAAGTTATTTACAAATAAATGCCATTATCCTTTTTAGGTTTTTAAATAATTTTGAACACATAATGCTCAACCAATCAGATGCTTCCATCTTAAACTAAACAATATTCCCTAACAATAACTACAATTCATTATTCTTTTTTTTTTATAATAGATAGTTAAAATATTAGCGACACATTATATGTACCCAAACTCTTTCTTTCTCTAAGTTAAATATTTATTTTTTACTTTTTTGTTCCTTTTCTCCGAGGCAGATCCGAGGTGTTGCAGCAAAGCTTAAACATCTATTAGAAGCAGGTTTTGATAATTTTACTCTCAGACGAGGAACATGTTTGAGGGTGGCAGTGAAGTCGAAACATGTTTACTTCAGAGTGTTACGGGTTGAGCTGTTTCTTACTCCATTATGGTTCATGGCGAGTCAAGGCGTTCAGGTGAGTTTAGGAACACCCGGTATATTCCACAGCTCCGGTGATGGCAATGGTAAACTTCATAAAACTGTGTTCGACTTTATCCTAAATTAATAATACGACTCAACATAAGTTATGTATCTGAATCTTATTATATGTAATATAATAATATATGTCTCCTATACATATAAACAGTATAGTATGTTCTTGACAAATTTTTCAACAAGAACTAAAATAACGAAACTACTCTATAACTTATTTTTTTATTTAATATATATGTTTCTAAATTATTTTTTAGATATATTCTAAGTATATCCCCACACAATAAGGGGCTGTTCGTTTGCTCACCCAGGTGATCCATCTGGGTGAAGATGCAAATTGATGTTCGTTTAGTGCACTAAAATACTACATTTAGATGGATCACCCAGCTGAATTTTTAAAAACTCATCTCAAATTCTCATCCAAATGAGGATGAATCTTGATGGTGCATCTGGATGCAGATGCATCTAGTTCGGTC
>JABAYD010016796.1:0-17542 GCA_014822095.1 Diplotaxis tenuifolia
ATAATTTCATATATATAACATCTTATTATATAAAAATACTGAAAATGTAGATGTTCTTAGTTTAATTATATATGTCATTCGAAGATTACTCTAACTTTATTGGTAGAAAGAAAAATAACTTTTTTTATTCATGTTTTTTCGTAAACTATTAGTTCAATTCTATTAAATAATTTCAATTTTTTTTTTAAATGTTATATCTTATACAGTAAAACTGAAATGTGAACAACAAAAATTGGTTGAACAACCATAATTATTTGGAAAAAATATCACGTTCAAAGATAATAATATTGTTCTAATCATGATAAGTTTTTTAATCAAGACATAGCAAGGTGTAGTTTATTTGTCAGCATTTTTTGGAAATAAATAATGTTTGAATTATGATTTTGATAATACTACTGACTTTCAGAAAGTTATAATTTAAACAAATTGTACCAAGAAAAAAAGTGTATATAGAAGATAACAGCATACAAAAATTCTGAAATTCTACAATGACAACAGAAACATTATTGAATAGCCATGAAAATATTAAAATAGGTTTAAATAAGAAAAAAACATACAAAGTTAATACAAATATTAAATTAAAAGCATAAAAGTGTGTATTATGTTGTCATTTCATTGTATTTTCAATCCATTGTATTTCATTATAATTCATAGTTCTCAGGATAGTTCTCTAGGGCCGGGTTTGTTTTGATTTTTTGGATCTAGCTTTTCCTCCCTATCCCTACAAAGTTGTCAATAAATAGTTACTGAAACATAAATACCAATCAAAACTTATGTGGAAAATAAAATTTTATTAATAAGTTCACAATATATATGCAAATATCTTATAATTATACCTAGTTCATTATAAAACAATGTCTAAATCTTGTTGAATAGTGAGTTCAATGTAATGAGTAATGAGTAAATTAGGATAAATCATGCAGAAAATGTCGTTTATATTAGAAGTAAATTAGGAAAAAAACTCAAAAATGTGGAGCAAGTTTAAGTTTAATTATTGATTCGATTTGATTCGTCCGAATATTTGGTATTATAATATTCAAAAAATTATATTTTTAACTAGATATTCGATTTGATTCTGTACAAAATAAATAAATAAATTTAAAGAAAATATAAAATAATAGTCTTTTATTATGAAAATAAAAACTATTTAATTTTTAAAACTCTAATATCTAAAGTAATCAATTAATAAATAAAATATATTGTAAGACTTACATAGAATGTAATAATTATATAATATATCTCGAGACATTATTTACGAAATGATTTGTCAAATGTCCTTTATACAATCATTTTTACAAAAACAAATGTGACATGGTTATTAAAATTGATGACATGGTCTATGGTTAAATATGATATGGAAAATTACATTTAATGTTGATATATAATTTTGGTAAACTTTATATAATATGACAATAATTCATACAATGCATTTAATGTTGACTTATATTTTTGGTAAACTTTTTAGAATATGATAATAACTAATAAATCATCACTAAAATAAATATACTCATATATGACATTATAATTTTCAAGATATTATTTTATTTTATAATTATACAATTTTTATTAATAAAATTTTCAATTGCAAAATTTATAATTAAATTTATAATTATAAATTTTAGTCGTAATATCATCATTTTCCGTCAAATATCTAAACTTTTTATAGATATTGTTTATTTTAATTTTCGATAGATATACGATTTTTTATGAATTTTGTTTTAGTAATTTTATCAAGTTGATTTAATAGATTTAAACCAAAATAAATAGATTAAAATTTTATCAAATATTAAAATTTTAAATATATACATATGTATTCTTAAATATCATATAAATATATAATATTATTTTTCTATTAATTATATGCTTAGTCAAATAAAAATTATATTTTATTTTTAATTTTAATATAATTTTAATTTTAAAAATATTATCACTGCACATGGTGCAGGAAAACAACTAGTATATGTATATAACTATTTAAATATATGTATATATCATTTAACATATCAGATTATATATCCATTTCTATAAATTTTCGTATTTGTGATTTACTTTATTTTACAATGTTTTGTATTAGTATTTGTTTGCTTCATAAAATTATAGATAACTAAATTTTTCAGATCAAAATAAAACATATAACAAATCAAAATAAAATTTAGGAATATTTTATCGAGCCCTAATAGGGAAGAAGAAATTTTTTGGAGGCAAAAAAGTAGAGAGGAATGGATTCGGGATGGAGATAGAAACACAACATATTTTCATAATGTAGTGAAAGGAAAAAATGAGAAACAAAATCTTAATGTTAAAAGACATTTTTGGCAACGAACACTATACGGAAGGATCTAAAGGACATATTGCTACTGAATATTTTAGAGATCTATTTACAAGCTCAAATCCATGTGATTTGGAGTCTTTGTTTGAAGGTTTTGAAAGCAGGGTTACCCCTGAGATGAATTTAACTCTAACTAGGGAGGTTTCTCCAGATGAAATCAAGAAAGCTGCTTTTAGTATTAAAAGTAGCAGCGCTCCTAGAGAAGATGGTCTTACAAGTTTCTTTTACCAAAAATATTGGCACATTGTAGGGCAGAAAATTATTGATGATGTTAAAGGTTTTTTCGAAACAGCCATCCTGCCCGCATGATGGAATCATACACAACTATTCTTGTTGCCAAAAATTTTACATCCAACAGAGATGAAGGATATGAGACCCATTAGTCGGTGCAGTGTCCAATACAAAATCATTTCTCGTATTTTATGTGAACGTATGAAAGGGGTTATGTCTAACATAATATCAGAAACTCAAGGGGCGTTTGTGGGAGATAGATTAATTACGGATAATGTCATCATAGCACATGAACTGGTTCATGGATTACGAAAAAATGACAAAATTGGTAAAGAGAGTATGGCAATTAAAACAAATATGTCAAAAGCCTATGACCGGGTTGAATGAAACTTTCTTGAAGTTCTACTTGAGAAAATGGGTTTTGACCGTAAATGAATTGTATGGATAATGACATGTATTAGTACAGTGACTTTCTCGGTGCTACTTAATGGTCGATCGCATGGGTTTATTAAACCAGAGAGAGGAATACGTCAGGGGGATCCTCTTTCCCCTTTTCTTTTTATTTTATGCGCTGAAGCTTTAGCCCATGTTCTAAACAGAGCTGAGGCGCAAGGGAAACTACATGGGATTAAGTTAGCAACTGGTAGTCCTTCTATTCACCATTTATTATTTGCTGATGATAGTCTACTGTTGTGTGAAGCTTCTATTCGGGATAGTGAGGAAATTTTGAAAGGATTAAAAATGTATGGGGAGGCATCTGGTCAAATGATTAATCCTATGAAATCTACTAATATCTTTGGGAATAAAATATCTGCTGAAACCAAACAAGGTATAAAAGAGGTTTTGGGTATTGATAAGGAAGGGGGAGAAGGTACCTATCTGGGCCTACCTGAGTGCTTTCAAGGTTCGAAAAAAGATCTTTTAAATTTTATCAAAGAAAAACTTGAAGGAAGATTACAGAGATGGTACTCTAAAACTTTGTCCATGGGAGCAAAGGAAGTTTTGATAAAATCCGTAGCTTTGGCACTTCCGATATATGCAATGTCGGTTTTTCGATTACCAAAAGGATTGTGTGAAAGAATTACGAGTGCGATTATACAATTTTGGTGGAGCAGTGGGGATAAAAAGAGAAAAATCCCATGGGTTTCTTGGGAAAAGTTAATTAAACCCAAAGAACAAGGTGGTCTAGGTTTTCATGACATTGGAAGATTCAACCAAGCTTTGCTCGGGAAACAAGCTTGGAGAATTTGGAATAACCCTGATTCTTTGGTAGCTCGAATTCTAAAAGGAAAATATTTAAAAAATAGTAATTTCCTTGAGTGTGGAATGAGGACACGCCCATCATATGCATGGAGGAGTATCATGCATGGTAGGGAATTACTAAAGAAGAGCATGTACAGACACATTGGTAATGGAGTGGATTCGAATGTCTGGGCTGAAAACTGGATTATTGACACTATTCCGCGGCCCCCGATGTACCGTGAAAATAGCACCATAAATCTAGCATTAAAAGTCTCAGACTTAATCACACAGGGGTCGAATCAATGGAATGTTAATTTGCTAAAGCAAACGTTTACCCCACAGGATGTTCAGAAGATATTGCGGTTAGAACCATCTCTAGCTGTTGAGGACTCGATTAGGTGGGGTTTCACCCCAAACGGACTATACACGACTAGGAGTGGGTATAAGTTATTGGAGGAGTTGGTGGGTTTTGAACACCCTCAAACGCACTCCCTTCCTCCCATTGAAAAACAATTATGAAAAGATTTATGGAAGATCAAAGCTCCACCAAAAATAAAACATTTTATGTGGCGAGCTCTATCTGGTGCGTTGGCTGTTAAGCAGCGTTTGGTTACTAGAGGTATCCCGATTGACTCAACATGTTCTGTCTGTGGTAATGGTGCTGAGAGTATATGCCATGTTCTCTTCACATGTCCTAAGGAACGGGATGCATGGGAGCAATCTAACTTTCCATTACCTTCTGGAGGTTTCTCTCGGAATTCAACATTTTTAAACTTTTATCACTTAATAAAGATTGCTAAAAGCTCAGATACAAATATTCACACAAAAAAGTTTTTCCATGGTTGTTGTTGGAAATTTGGAAAGCTATGAATGCTTTTGTTTTTGAAACCAAGGTAATCGAATCTTTCTTTATAGCTCAGAAAGCTTGTGAAGGAGAATCCACATGGATGGATACCTTCACAGGAACAAAGGAAGGGGTTCATGAGCTCACCACGGATACGGTTCGATGGAATAAACCGTCAAATGGGTTCCTTAAATGTAATGTTGGATCCTCATGGGTGAAATCAAATGAGCTTACTGGTGTTTCATGGATTTTGCGCGATGGAAATGCCGTTACAATCATGCATAGTCGTCGAGCATACACCTGTATGCGCACTAAAAGAGAAGCTGACTTATGGGCACTATTTTGGGCGGTGGAATGTTTACATAATTTACATTTTTCAAATATCATTTTCGAGACGTCATCAGAGAGCCTACGAGATATCTTCACTAAACTTGATGATCAGCTTAGCCTCAGCCATATTCGACATAATATCTCTTTCATGCTGGCAAAGATAGATTCATGGAGTTTGAATCATGTATCCCCCGAACGTAACGAAGCTGCGACATCCATCGCCCTAAGTGTCACTAGAGACCTGCGCTACCAGTCATACATTTCTCGATATGCCCCGGCATGGTTTCATCAATTTCTTTCCATGGAGGCCCAGCAATAAAGAGCTTGGGTGAGTTTTTTTTCCATTTAAATTTTTGGTGTCTACTGGCATCTCGTTCTTCCTTTATTGTTTCGTTTTCTTGTATCTATTTGAACCTTTCGCAAGTGTTATAAAAAAAATGTGATATTATTGATGGACGAAGTACTTTTTGAACAAAGTAAACAAGACACTTTTTGAGTCATAAGACCACGAAAATAAATTCTATGTACCATCCTAAGTTGTTATGATGGGCTTTTATGCGATGGAGGAATTATTAATAATCAATATTTAACTTATCTGGTTATCAAAATTAATAATGTTAACAAAAAAATTGAACTGATCTGTGACTTTAGAGATACGTTTTGAATATGTGTGACAGTGTTAAACTCTTAATCATTGATGAAGTAAGTTTCACTTTTATGGTTTTTAATGATTAGGAGATTTTGGATTCGTAATCCCATACATCTTGTAAGACAAATCTTGCTATGACCTCTAGAATCTGTATTAGCAAGTTAACATAGTTTATAATTATAGCTAATACTATGCTAATTTATAGTTGGTGATTGATCTACTGTTTACTATAAACAGATCTGACTATATTATTTCATCTGCAACACAGAGAATAATGATGAATGATGTATATATCTAACCTAAACTGTGTCGAACATTTCCCAGGCCCCAATATATGATGTAATAACATTGATCATTGGGTTCAATACGACCAGAAGTACTCATCGACTTTCGAAAGACCCATGAGTTAAATCCCAAAATATATCAGTGTACAGAAGGCCACTAGCCCAAATGCTGTTCGGTTTGCGTAATCCGTCCTACACAGTTTGAGTATCAGTTCTGATTTAACTTGTTACTCAAGGCAATAACTTAAGACACAATCCTTCCTGTCTTTTGAACCTATGAAACGCAAAATGAATTATATATATATATCACACAAAGGGATTATGAGAATCCAGTCCTGGTTTACTCAAATAGATAAACTCATGAGAGCCAACCACAACATATCTTGTAGCCTGAAACGGGTATTTGACCAGTTTCCCGGATATATTCAGCTTCAGCTGCTGCCTTCTCGGCATCCCGGGCCTTTCTAGCTTCCGCAGCAGCACGTTTCTCTTCTGATCTTTGCTTAGCCATTGCTATTTTCTTCACTATCTTTGCTTCAGCTTCAGCTTTCATCTGCTCCACTTTGGCCTACCAACACAAGTTTTTAACAATGCTTTTAGCAGTGACTTTAGTGTGAGTTATCAAGACTATAATATTTATCCGAAAATACCTCAACACGTCGCATCTCTGCCTCGAGTTTGGCTTTCTCCTGACTTTCCCAAGCTTGGATTCTGATCTCTTCACGCTTATACCTAAAAAGTAAAAACAATCCTTTCCTTTATGTTTCTTGACAGACAAGCTACTATTAAGGTCAAAAGAGTTCAGGACAGACCTTGCGTTATGTTTTGATTTCTCTGCTTCTTCCCACGCAGCCGCTCGCTTATCAAACTCAATCCTCTGTGTCTCCTCTGCATCTACATTGTTCTTGTTGTTGTTCTCCTCTTGCTCTTTACTCGCCCAAGCCGCGATATTCGTCTTCCCAAGCTGTACACCCAGAGCTACAATCTCTCTTCTCGTCTTCGCTTTCATTTCCTCCTCAGACAGGTCTCTTCCTGTGTGCTTAGACGGGTCTCCGGACACAGAAGTGTCTTCTTGTTTGCCTCCTCTAGGAGTAGACGGCAGAGAAGATGTAGGGCTACGAAGAGGAGTTGTTGCATCAACTGGTGTGACGGATCTTGATGGTTCTTGACTCGGTATTGGCGTCATTTCGGTCCCCATATCTCTCATACATACAGAACGTATCACAGGACCAGCTTCACATTAAACACACATATTTTGTCAAAATCAGTGTTCTAAAACAAGAGAAAAAAACAAAAATAGCACTAAAAAAAGTTTTTGTCACAAATATACCGCCTAAGAATAAAAATGACAAAAATAACATTAAAATGTTTTATAAATTATTCATTTTTACCCTTGGGTTAACGAGTGTTATTTTTGTGACATAAACTTAGAAAAGTGCTATTATGAAGATTTGCCTTTCTAACAATCGGTCTACTCGGGCTCCTAGGCGGCAAATCTGACCTAAACAAAACGATTTTTCTAGAATAATTTTATAAAAAAATTGGTTTAGGTGTTCAAGAAAATCTAGTTAATTTTAGTATTATTTTTTTTCGAATAATATGTTAAGTTTATTCAAGAAAAATGCTTTTGTACATCATGTGTAACTTGTGTTTGTATAACTTGATTTTATTACCTGTTGTGTTACAATGTGATGAAGCCTTTGTTGTATCCACATGATCAGTGCTGCTTTGTGTGGACTGATCGATCAACAAGTTTCCACCATACCCTTTAGTTAGAATTGGATGTGGTGCCGTGGGAACAAAGTTAGGGAACTTCTCGAACCCATCGGCTTGTGAGGGTTGGCACGGTTCCATCCTAGTCTTGTTATGCTCGTAGCCTGTGTTATCAGGCACAACTCTCACAGGCATACGGTTCCCTTGACCGTTCTTCCTCATCATCATGTTCTGTCTGCTCATTAACCACTTCTCAGCATCACTCCATTTGGATGGTATCTGTCTCGAAGGGTATGCTCTGGAGGCATGATTCGAACGCTCACCACGAACAACACCGTGGAACTCGAAGCTTGAAGAGCTAGCGTTACTGTCATAATCAAGATTCTCATCTTCTTTTGGTCTTAGAGCCATACTCAAGTCACCTTTTTTTAGTTGCTGAGGCCGTGGTTGATCGGTTTCTCTCATATCACCTTGGTTACTGCTCTCGGTTAGGTCCAAAGATGGTGCATTTGGTAGTTTAGCTACTTCTATATCTGTAGTTGAAGCCGCCACTAGAGACAAACATGAAACAGAGTAAATACATAAACACTAGCCAAATAAAGACTTAAAGAGCATATAGATGAAGCAAGACCAGGGCAATAAAGACAAACTTTAGCCAAGAACAGAGAAAAGACAGAGACTTTGGTGACCAAAACAGAGCAAATACATAAACTCTAGCCAATTATAACATAAAGATAAACTTTAGCCAAGAACAGAGCAAAGACAGAGACTTTGGCTTTTCTTGGAGTTAATAAATGATTAAATTGTCAAATTGAGTCATGGAAGATGAAAGAACAAACCTTGATGATCATCGTCGTCTGAGTCAGACTTGGAAGCTAACAAGCTGTTCTTGGAGAATTCTGTGTCATCAGAAACCTGAAGGCGAACAGGAGATGTTCTTGATGAGTTATTGCTGGATCCTTCTTTCTTCTTGTTATTGTGTGGACCCATTAGCTTCATTCTCAGCTTCGTTGGCGAGATTATGCTCTTCTGCAACATATATAAAACCTAAACTTATTGAAAATTTTCTTGGGTTAAATGATTTAAAGAACAAACGAATTTACTTTTTCTGATAAAAGTAAAGACTATTTCACTGAATGGAGAAGAAAATGGTTGAAAGTTTCTGAAATTTAACAGTAAAAACACAAACACACACACACAGATGACAAAAGAAAAAGTTCATCTCTCTCTCCTAGAAATTCTTCAAGAGAGGAAACTCATTTTAACATATTGGATGCTAAAATCCTAATTCATATCCAATATTTTCAGTGAAGGAAAATAAAAACATAAAGTAAGATTGGAATGTGATAACCAACAAAACAGAGAAGTACAAAAGAAAGAAGATTGAAAACCAGAGAAGTGTTGTACTTTGAGAGAGTAGTTAAATTTACCTGCACCTTCTCTATCCTCTCATACTCCATTGCCAATGCCAAATCCTCTCTTTATCTCTATGTCTTTATATGTATGTAGTTGAAGACAAGACAAGACAAGCTTTCTTCTCTCCTCTGTAGAAGAAGAGAGACAAATGGGTGTTTTCTAGCTTATAACCATTATTATTTTCTTTGATGGAGTTTTTGAGAATTTTTAGATAATGATTGAACAAAAAAAAAAGTGTTTCTTTTGTATTTTAATACTTTGAGAATTTTACTTATTATTGTATTTGTGTTAGAAAAGAACAAAAGAAGTGAAAATAGAAGACTGTGCACGCCGGTCCACATAATGCATTTCATCATCATACACCATTCTGATCTCGACACGTCACCTAACTCATCCTTGTGTTTTAATTACACCACATTTTTATAGTACTTCTGTTCTCTTCTCATCCATGAATACATTTTTTTCCTACCAAAAATAAATTTTGAAAACAACTTCAATTTTTTTATATAGGAAAAAATATTTATAAAATTCACATAGAGAGTGGATATATGATAAATCAGTATATTCACAAAGTTCCATAAGTAAAATGAGTAAATGATTTTAGTTTTAGTTGAAATTTTACTATTGTAATGTTTTGTTTTTTTAGTTGTTTTTTAGATACAGAAGCAACAAAGGAGAAAAACTTGAGATACTACATGCCAAAAAGAAAAATTTACTGATACCTGAAAAGTCTATGAGTAGATTAGTAGATTAGTGAAAAGTGGATTTATTATTTACATCTGTCCATCTCGTCACTAGCCATAATGAACTTAATCATTTCTTTTCATTGTGAGCTTTATTTTTGGGGTCGCTGACTCACTCACTGTGAATTCAGTAGCTGAAATGCAAATCCCCTAAATTTTTGAAGAAAAAAACAACTTATTTTCACATTTGGTTCAGTGAAATAAATTTCCAAGAAACAAAAAAGAGCCATCTGCAATATGGTTACAGAAATTCGGTATATGTTAGAGCATTTCAACACTCGAAACGAGAATCAAAACATAAAATATTATCTTACTAAATGATGTATTCTTCATTTTTAGAAAGAAAAACATTTACAAGTTAGCATGTTTTTAATGAGGTAAAGAATACATCATAAATTTTGGAATTAAAGTCTGTATCAATTTTTATTTTTTAAATGCTAATATTTTTGAATACTTAAACTTTTGGAATGAAAATGTTTTTCTGTTCTCTGTGCACTATTATGATAACTAACTGTAGCAGTAATTTTTTTTTTGGGAGGAAATTGTAGCAGGAATAACAGTAGATACTAGATACTAGTATATCTTTTATTGAGCTAGCAATTATGATTGTGACAACAAAATTCAGAGCAAGCAATTATGATCTCTTTGTGTTTTGTTTTTGGTTTATAGAAGAAAGCTAAGAAGTGGTTGACTGGTTGTGTGTAGATTCGCAATGCAATGTAAATAAACAAAAAATCAGTACTGAAAAAAAAACAAATCGAACTGACACTTTCTCCACTTTAGGGCATTACGTTTCTCTGTCACTTTGACCGTTGACTACCTCTCTTCATTCTTATAAATATTAATGTACATATTTTCATTATGGAAGTTTTCATTTATTGGATAAGATTCCGATTGTTTACGTAACCAGTATCGATATATCCATTGACTACCTACTGTTTCTACATTTAACTTGGGTTAAAAATTCAATGGTAGTAGTTTTTTTTGAGTGAAGGCATAAATGGTATCTATAGTTTTACCATGAACAAAATAATCAAACAAAAAAACTATTTTATATAGCAACGGAAGAGGATCTGTGCCCTACCGAGCAGCAGTACAACTCATTCGCAACCTACATTGTTCGTATTATAATTAAATAAGCTGGGAATGTTAGTATAGCTTACTTTATATAATTGGATTATAATTAAATACGCTTATAAAATTCAAAACATACGAATGGTATAAACAATGGCGAGCGTGTACGTATATGTATAGGTTGTGAGGCTCAAGCTCAGCTAGATTCCTATAGACCAACCTTGTTTTCCTCAAAAGAAATCTATTTTAAAGTAGTACTATTTGCTTAAGGACATGCTTTTACACAGAATTACACGATGGGACTGATTACTCTTTTTCTAAATGTTTTTATTTATTTTAATGGACATGCTTTTCCAGAAAATAACATTTTGAGATTATTTGACGAATATACTAAGTTTAATTTTGTCTTAGTTCGATCTAGAAATTCTTATATACGGGGCTGATATGTAAGCGATCACTCATGTGAGTGTGCTATAGTAGTTCTAGTGTCATTAATTATCAATCGTTTGGTGTTTATTTTAAACTTTTATGTCAAAGATATTTTCTTTCTGTAACGTAAATTTTGGTTATCAAATGTGATGTTACTGTAAATCTGAAATTTAAATATAACAAAACTGGAAGTCTCAAGCGAGCATTCTTATTGACGTGGATATTCTATTATCAAAATAGTGATCAAGAGTTTGTAATAAGTTTTAGAGATATATTTGACATTCCTATTGTTAAGGAAGTTGTGATCTTTTGATAAAGCCAAATAGCCCCCTCTCTTATTGTATAAATATATTGGCATTGCCATTCTATGAAACCAAGTACTTTTGATATCTAAATCTACATGGTATCAGAGCAGAGATCCTTAAAACTCTGATTCAAAAACAAATTCTCGTGTGTTCCTTGCAATAAAAAAAAACAATATGACGTAAGTACACGTCATGAGGAAGGGAGAGAATGTCACACCTTACGCCTTACATAGTTCCGACAATCCTGGAGTCGTAATTACCTCTGTTCTATTAAACGGGGAAAATTATAATGAATGGTCTTCAGAGATGTTGAATGCACTTCATGCGAAAATAAAATTAGGGTTCATCCAAAGTACTTTGGAGAAACCAGACGTAGAGAGCGTCGACTTGGAGAATTGGTTAACTGTCAATTCTATGTTGGTCGGATGGATCCGAGCTTCCATAGAACCAAAGGTGCGATCTACAGTTACTTACATAACAGACGCACACTAGCCGTGGGAAGATCTCAAGCAAAGATTTTCCATGGGGAATACTATTCGTATTCATCAGCTTATGGCATAGTTAGCATCATGCCGACAAGAAGGGCAGTCCGTGTTGGACTATTTTGGAAAGTTGTCTACACTATGGGAAGAGTTGCAGACGTATCAACCGATTCATGTTCATGTTTATTAAAGAAAGAGAACAAGAGAGGATTCATCAGTTCGTAATGGAACTGGATAATTCACGTTTTTATAGCATGTGCACCAATGTAATTAGTCTCGATCCTTTAGCATCACTTGGTGAAATCTACAAGAAGATGGTACGTGAAGAACATAGACTTACAGCCACACGATCTCGTGAACAAAAGGAGAAAGCAGTGGGGTTCGCGGCAAGACGAACTTCTTCTTCATCCTCACTGAATAATGACAGTCAGAACAAAGTGGAGAATACTATTTTGAAGTCTCGTATGTTGTGTTCTCACTGTGGCATAACAGGACATGAAAAACGAGACTGTTGGCAAATTATAGGCTTTCCTGAATGGGTCACAGAACATAGTGGTGGACGTGGACAAAGTAGTGGTTCTAGAGGAAGAGGAGGTCACATCAATGGAGGTCGTGGTCGTGGTCAAGCAAGTAATGCACACACAACCAGCTCCAACTCTTCTAGTTTCACAGAAATCACACCAGACCAGCTAAGAGCACTCAGTCAGTTGCTTCGGGATAAAGCAAACTCTCCATCATCTGATAAACTCTCTGGTAAGTAACTCTAAGGTGATATGATTATCGATACCGGTGCATCTCACCACATGACAGGAGAGCGATCATTATTGACCGATATTGAGATAATAACACCATGTTCCGTAGCCTTTGCGGATGGAAACATAACGCTTGCAATACATATGGGATCACTAAACCTCTCTGCAAAGCTTACATTACATTAAATTTTATATCTACCAAACTTGAATTGCACTCTAATCTCGGTTGCAAAACTCTTAAAGCAGACAATTTGCTTGGCAATGTTTACTGATATAATTTGTGTAGTACATGACCGTTTCTCGAGGACTTTGATTGGAGCCGCTGAGGAGCGTGATGGTGTGTATTACTTTATGGATATCGTCTCAGCAAAGAGTCATCGATCATCTCTCAGTTCAAATCAAGCTTTGTGCATCGGCGTTTGGGACATCCATCTTTTCATGTGCTTTCGGATTTGTCTTTTATTTCTTCTAAATCACCTTGCTCCAGTCCTTGTGACACTTGTTTTAGAGCAAAGCAAACTCGTGAGATTTTTTTTTGACAATATGAATAAAACATCAGATTATTTTTCACTTATTCATGTAGACGTTTGGGATCCGTATAGAGTTCCTTCATCTTGTGGAGCTGTATATTTTTAACCATTGTGGACTATTACTCACGAGCAGTCTGGATATATCTTCTTTAGAAAAATCAGAGGTTCAGAACGTTCACAAGAGGTTCATTGCGTATGCAGATAGGCAATTTCAGAAGCCAATGCGTATGGTTCGTAGTGATAACGGAACAGAGTTTATGATTCTCACCTCGTTCTTTAAGGAGCTAAGTATAGTCCATCTAACTTTTTGCGTGGGAACACCTCAACGAAATGGCAGAGTTGAGAGAAAACATAGACACATGTTGAATGTATTTCGAGCTATATTGTTCAAAGCAAGCCTTCCTGTTAAGTTCCGGGGGGAAGCGGTGCTGACTTCAGCTCATTTAATAAACCGAACACCTACAGACATTCATCGAGAACATACACCTTATGAGGTTCTTCATGGCGTTAAGCCAGATTACAAAACATTATGAGTCTTTGGATCAGCTTACTACATTCATAGAGCTTCTCGAGATAAAGAAAAGTTTGGACAACGAAGTAGGTTGTGTATGTTTTTGGGATATCCTTTTGGAAATAAGGGTTGAAAGGTTAATGATATCGAACGTAATGAGTTTGTGATAGCTCGAGATGTTGTCTTTCGGGAAGAAGTTTTTCTTTTGTTGAACCTAAGCCGACACCATCTCTCAGGCCAAATACGGTGCCTTGTGATGATGATTGGTTGCAATTGGAGTCTGAAGACAGGGGGAGTAACAATATAGTTCCTCAGTCACGTCTGAATCATAACAGATTTATCCCTTAGAACCTATCTCTGTTACAGAAACAGAAAACCTTCATGCACAAGAAAGAGTTTCTGAAACAGAGGAGTCTGCTACAATACCGATTGAAAATCTCCTACTACCACTAATGAAGTTGTTGAAGAGCAACCAGTGCGCTCAACTGATGTTTTACTAACTAAACAAGTAATTGCAGAACCATCGCTTGGTATAGGTTTGCGGGAAAAGACTAAGCCAACTGCTTTAAAAGATTACTACCTCTACAATGTCACCACGAGTGCTGACGGTAATACACATCTCACGCCCTTGTCGCATCCATCCTCGAACGGTTCAGGTAATTCACTATATCCCTAGTCTGATTACATCGCTGACAATCAATTTTCTCCGAGCCATCGTGCCTTTTTGGTCATTATTACAAGCAATACAGAACCTAAAAATTTCAAAGAAGCGATGCAGCTAAAGGTTTGGAAAGACTCGGTAGGAAGAAAAATTGTTGCTTTGGAAGATAATCACACATGGGATATCACAGACTTACCACCTAGAAAAGAAGCAATCAATTGTCTTTGGGTGTTCAGAATCAAATACAACGCTGATGGAACAATTGAACGCTATAAATCTCGCCTCGTCGTTACTGGTAAGAGCTAGGTGGAAGGAGAAGATTATACATAAACCTTTGCTCATGTGGTCAAGATGACAACAATTCGATCTCTATTACGGATAGCTGCAGCAAACAAATGGGAGGTGTATCAGATGGACGTCCATAAAGCTTTTCTTCATGGTGATTTGGAAGAGGGAGTCTATATGAAATTACTTCCTAGATTTTGACACACACGCCCCAACAAAGTGTGTAAGCTTCGAAAATCACTTTATGGCTTGAAACAAGCACTACGGTGCTGGTTCACGAAGCTCTCAGACACGTTGCTCAGGTTTGGTTTTGTCCAATCTCGCGAAGATCACTCTTTGTTTTCACTTTCTCGGAATAGGGTTGAGCTGCGAGTACTAGTTTATGTTGACGACTTACTGGTTTGTAGGAGCAACTCTCACATGATTAAGCGATTCAACGAATATTTAAGCAAATGTTTTGCCATGAAAGATCTAGGAAAACTGAAGTATTTCCTTGGGATTGAAGTTAGTCGAGGATCAGAGGGCTTTTTCCTTTCACAACGAAAGTACAATCTTGACATCATATCTGACACAAGTAATCTTGATTCTAAGCCTGCGTTGACACCATTGAAGCATAATCATAAGTTAGCTGAATCAGAAACACCATTTCTTGATGATCCTAAAAAGTACAGAAGGCTCATGGGGCGACTTTATACCTTCTCAACACTCGTCCTGATCTTTGTTACTCTATCCACATTCTTGCTCAGTTCATGAAAACTCCTCGTGTTGCTCATTGAGAAGCTGCACTCTGTGTTGTTCGTTTTTTTAATACGGACGCCTGGGCAAGGAGTTCTTCTTAAGTCAGATCCTGACCTTATACTTACAATTTATTGTGATGCAGATTGGGGCGCATGTCCCTTGTCTAAACGATCGTTGAGTGCATTCGTTGTTATGCTTAGTGGTTCCCCTATTTCATGGAAAACAAAGAAACAAAAGACAATATCTCATTCCTCAGCTGAAGCTGAATACCGGTCAATGGCAGATGCACTTCGTGAATCAAGTGGGTTCGACGTTTGTTGAAAGATCTTGGTGCCGAACAGAAGCTTCCCACACGTTTTTTTTCTGCGACAACAAGGCTGCCATACACATTGCAGCAAATCCAATCTTTCATAAGCGCACCTAGCACATCGAATCAGATTGTCATTCCGTACGTGATGCAGTTAAGGATGGCAATATAATAACTCAATACATTTGTACTGATTCTTAGATTGCAGATCTTTTAACAAAGGTGCTTGGACGGGTCTCATTTCAAAGCCTAGTGTTTAAGTTGGGTATTGTAAATCTAAACTCTCCAACTTGAGGGGGAGTATTGAGGTGAATATTCTACTATCAAGATAATAATCAAGAGTTTATGATAAGTCTAAGAGATATACTTAACACTCCTATTGTTAAAAAAGTTGTGATCTTTTGATAAGGTCAAATAGCCACCTCTTTTGTTATATAAATGTATTGGCATTGCCATTCTATGAAACCAAGTACTATCGATATCTAAATCTACAGTTCTCCACCCTATCCTACTAACCACACTTCGTTAATTTTTCACTGCACTTCTTATTGTTGATTTTTTTTTTTGGGACGGTTGTACATGGAATGCCTATTTTGTTTCTCACATGTGCTAATATAAAGTAGAAACGTACACGTAAATGTAAACATAACATGTAATTTTTATATAGTCATAACTTTATAACATGTTTTGTGATACATTTATCACATGGTTCTTGCCTCTGGTTAATAATACGCTGGTTAGTTACCAAATAATAATAATAATATTGAGCCTATTTTGTGATGGTCCATGTATGAATTTTAGAGAAAATAATTCTTGTTGGACTCTTTGAGAAAGTTATTTGACCGTATTCAACATTCTTCTTTTTTTTTTAATTCGTGAAAAATATATTTCTTCTTCAAATAGTGAAATGAAAACTTCGATTTGTTTTTGCCAATACATATAATCAACGTTGATGTGATTGTGATGCACATACTGGTCAACAACGAAAAGATTTGTACTCACCAAAAGAATGTTGAAACAAAAATATATAAATGCCATGCCATATTCATAAATGGGCTTTGTTGAAATGGTGCGTCAATTTGATTTAAGTAGTCGGTGTATGAGATAAGTCAAAGAAAAGCCGCTTGTACATTTCGTCGCACACACTTTTTGACATTTTTCCATTTCACATTGCTAATACTAACTTAACCAATGAATGTGAATTTAGTTTTAAAAATGTAAATAATTTGCAATGGTTCAAAACCATGAGTTTGACTTAAATTAACATAGTAGAATTTAGAAATGGAGACACAAAACATATCTTCCTAGTGGGTCCATAAAGCAACTACCCAAAAAATTTTTGACAAGCTTAATGAAACTCCGTTGGTACCAGTATTTGTCTTAAAGTAATTGGTGGAACCTAGATTAGCTTTTCTTTTTGTGTCAAGTACCTATTGTAGAGAATATATGTATAAAGGGTAGTTTAGACAATTATCTTAACCTAATGTATACGTAGTATTCTGTATATATACTTGTAACTATCATTCTAATAACATTCATTCAGTTCCTAAACCTATATGGTATCAGAGCGTTGATCCATAAAATCAAAACCCTAGCCGTCTTATTCAAACTCTCCTCCCTTCTTCGTCATTTCTAAGTTCTTACCGCCATCTCCTCTTAACTGAATCCAATGTCGACTTCACCAAAC
>JABAYD010016809.1:0-19067 GCA_014822095.1 Diplotaxis tenuifolia
GAGCAACAGCTTCGTGAACTAGAGGAACTTAAAGCCAAGGCCCAAATATCTAACGCACAACCTGATGATCTTATTGATTTCTTCCATCTGAAGAGCCGAAAGGTAATGAAATTCAAAGTTTGTTCCCTTTCATATATATATATATATAAGTATCACTGTGGCATTATCTTAATGAAATCTCTCTCAGAGTATGAGTCTGCTCGAGTTAGAAGACCAAGTGCAAGACGACCTAAAACGTGCAACGGGCGAATTCACCAAAGACGAAAACGATGCAAACAAGCTTAACCGCATTCTTCAACTCACAGGATTCAGCGACCCAGTCTACGCAGAAGCATATGTGACAGTACATCACTATGACATTGTCCTTGATGTCACTGTTATCAACCGTACTAGAGAAACTCTCCAGAATCTGTGTTTGGAATTAGCGACCATGGGAGATCTAAAGCTCGTGGAACGTCCTCAGAATTACACACTTGCACCTGAATCACAGAAGAAGATAAAAGCCAGCATCAAGGTTTCCTCTACAGAGACTGGGGTTATCTTTGGGAACATTGTCTACGAGACTTCAAATGTCATGGAAAGAAACGTGGTGGTCCTCAACGACATACATATTGATATCATGGATTATATATCTCCTGCGGTGTGTTCAGATTCTGCATTCAGGTCCATGTGGGCGGAATTTGAATGGGAAAACAAGGTATTTAATAACTAAACCATTTTTGCTTAAAAGCAGCTTTGGTTTAATGAATCTGGACTTTTGTTTTTTTTGTAGGTTGCTGTAAACACTATGATTCAAGACGAGAAAGAGTTTCTTGATCACATTATCAAATCAACAAACATGAAGTGTCTCACTCCTACGTAAGTACAGTTTCTACTCGATCATACTTATAATAGTTAGCTTGATGGTTTGTCATATTCTCCTCTCTTTTTTTTTTTAATGCAGATCTGTGTTAGAAGGCGAGTGTGGGTTTC
The DNA here is from genome assembly GCA_014822095.1 of Diplotaxis tenuifolia. NCBI lineage: Eukaryota > Viridiplantae > Streptophyta > Magnoliopsida > Brassicales > Brassicaceae > Diplotaxis > Diplotaxis tenuifolia. The sequence goes on from JABAYD010016809.1 coordinate 973, forward strand.
TGTCAGCTAACTTATACGCCAAGAGTGTGTTTGGGGAAGACGCGTTGGTGAATGTGAGTATAGAGAAACAAACAACTGATGAAAAGCTTAGTGGTTACATAAGGATCCGAAGCAAGACACAAGGGATTGCTCTTAGTCTTGGGGACAAAATCACTCTTAAACAAAAAGGGATGAATAGCTGAAACTGAAAGTCACTTACCCTCATAAGTCCAGGCACTCTTCACATTTGTGTCCTAATAATCGTGAATAGTGAAGCTGGTTATGTTAGTTTCAGAGACTCAGTGTCTTGGTGTCACTCTGATTTCTCAGACACTGTGTCTATCCAAATCTTCAGGTTCAGAGCGACAATAATTGCGAATTCGAGTCCTTTGGTTTTGTTTTTCTTTCATCTGCTATGTGAGCAGCAATTTTATGACAGTGAATTTCAGTTTATTATATTGAGGAATAATATAAGATGTATGAACGAGAAACTTAGACTTGAGAACATTTGGTTTTGTGTTCTTTTATTTTGCTTTAATGAGATGCATAGTTATTTAAACCTTATATAAGTTGAACGATAACGAGTGAACTTCAGTGTTATTTCGCAAGTAATTAACCTTCTTACGTCTCATAACGACCTAATATATATAACATGCTCGTGCTTCGTCATATCAAATTGAAATAGTATGAACATTGACCATTCGGTGATAATAACATGATCGGCCTGGACTATTATAATAATAAGGTGCCTAGAGAGACGAGAGCTGTCACGTACCACTGTACCAGATGTTGTCTCCTACTGGATGCACAAAAACTTCTGTAAACATCAAAAACCATTATTTAGCTCTTACTACAAATATGTTATTATTCTGATGCGTATAAGACCATCCACAACGCTAGCCGATAACCAAAAATCAACTTTTGAAATATTTTATTATTTTTTCGTTTTTTCATATGAATTAAAAAAACAGATCAATCATGAACCGTAACATATAATTGGTCAGTGAACAGTAACAAACTTTCCCCTGAATCAATTTTTATTTACAGATTTATGGGGCACAAAAACTTAAAGAACAGAATATTATTATATTTTTTCTCTTACCAAACATTGTTAAAGATTCCAACGCGTTGTGGATGGTCTATGGGCAGCCGCAACGCGGATACGTAGAGGATCCTTAGCCGCAAATCCTAGGTAAATCAGATTAAAAGAAAATTAATAATGCCTCATTTATTAAGGAGCGGTCCGTAATTAGGGGGTTAGAAGGATTAAATCCTTATCGACGTGGCACTTCCTCTCCCGTCTCGCTCTCTCTCTCGTCCCCCGAATCAACTACTCTTGCCGCGTTTTCTACGCCGATCCACCAGATAGGTAAAGCTTTCGTGCTCGCTCGAATCTAACTCTGTCTCTTTGTGCTCATCTCGCTTTATCCTCCTCCTCCTCTTCGCTTTAACCGATCCGATTATATGAAATAAAGAAATTGGCTCTGCAATTTATAGTATAATTTCCATGAACTCTCCCCTCTCTGTATTAATCTTCCTCGTTGAAATTGAATTTCTAGTCTGATAGTTTTTATTTTTTTATTTTCCCCAATTGTCATCTAATTTTGTTATTTTAGCTGCTTTGTATATATCTAATTTGATTTGGGTAGATGACTAACATTTTGTATTCTTTTGTGTTAGTACATGTTCACTTCATCTTCTTCTTGTCCGCCGGCGTCCGTTATGTTCTTCGTTCTTGCCTGACAACCGTTTGTGTGTGTTCCAATTCTCAGTCCGCAATTGAATGATCACAAATCACTTGAATGATCTGATCATGATTGATGATTTTATTTGTTTTTTTCTTATATAAGCTTTGTATTTGTTGTGAAAAAGTATATACAGGAGGAGAGAGGACTCTTATATAATGGCGGAAACTGAAATGCAAGAGCAACATGTTCCTTTGCTGATACCAAAAGTGTAGAGGAAGAGCTTAAAGAAGAACCAGTCAAGGAACCAAAGTCCCCTGTTCCTCTTGAGGATAAGACTCTTAATTTGGACTATGATCTTCATTTACCTGATGCTAATGAGGACGTAGGTATTCAGGAAAGTGTTGTTGATCAGTCAGAAAAGAAGATTAGGGGTGATGACGGTCAAGAGGAGAAAGCACTGGTGGAATCATCAACGCCTCTGAAGGGGGAACCCTCAACACCTCACGTTGCTGTTGAAAATGTTAAGAAGTGGAAGACTTGGTTGTTCAGTGATTCTGAGGTATTGATTATCATGTTTTCTGTCACATTTTGAGATATTTAGCTTCCTTGCATTTGCGTTGATTGGATATTGCAGGGTCTTATTATTGTTTCTCTCTGAAACAGTACATGTTCACTTCTAGTCTGATAGTATTGATTAGCGTGTATTGTTGCTCTCTGAAACAGTACATCTTCTCTTTTACCACAGAGGCAGACAAAGTCATTCTCGGAATCTCGCTTAGAAGACACGGCCAGAATTCGGACAGTGGAGAATGAGTTGTTGAATTGCTATAAAGAGATTGGTAAGTCTCCTTTTAAGCATATCAAGTTGATGCCTTTTGGTTTAGGGTACTATGTGTCTGCTTGTCTTAGCCTTACACCTATGGTTTAAGAGTTAGAACATTTTGATACTTGGAAACACGTTTATAAAACCCAATGGTTTAAGAGATAGAACATTTTAAAAAACTCATCTGGTGGATAAGCTTATTTTGTTTGCTTGATTAACTTGTAGCTTTCTAGTTCTAAACATTTGTGATACAATCCGTTGGGGTTATCACCAAGTTCTAAAGATTCAATTCAATTCAAAAAAAAAAATTCTGAAAATTCCATAACGAATAACACCATTGGAGTAACATCTGTGATTATAGTCCTTAACTATTCCAAAAAACAAAAAAAAATACTTTTATATTGGTAAGGACTCCAATGGTGGATAACACCATTGGAGGTGCTCTAATATGCTAAGCATAAAAAAAAATAAAAGATATATTGTCAGATAAGTCAAGGAAAGCTATATGTAGTAAGGGAAGAAAGGTTACCGAATTTCATGTGTCGCTCGTTGTTCGTTCAATCTAACGTTCCGACTAGAGGGAGCTAGTTCCAGCGGTTATCGCTTCGTTTTGGTTTCCCCATTCACACCTGATAACGTGATCGTTTTCCAAGTTATAATACAGTAGACGCCTCCATCAAAGCAAGAAATATCTCTTCTTCTTTTCTAGCTTTTTACTACAGTAGATTACTTAAACTTCTAAATTAGCAAGCGGAATTAGCAAACAAACATGTTGATGAACGGGCTAAATCACTAAGCTTAAGATTTACATAAATGTAGAGATTATTAAATGTAAAGAACATGGACAATTTTATATCCTTCACTGGGTCACTCTTCTTTCAAAGATATTCTATAACTTTAAATATAGAATGTCACTATTCAAAATTTTAAATTTTAAATTTCATATTTTTATTTTCATTTTAGTCTTTACAATTATACATCACATTTATAATTTGTAAATATTTTGTTTTTATCATTTTAATCCTTAAAAAAATTATCTCATAAATATTTCAAATTGTACATATGTAAACTTAAATTGTACACAAATTTTTTTAAGAAAAAAACATCAAGATAAGATTTAAAACACAACAATATTACAAAACTTAATGTGGTATTTTGTTTGTAGTTTAATATTTAATTATTTATTAATATTTATATTTTAGTGTAACATTTTATCAATTAATATTGTTAGTATCTTTATATATGTGCTAGTTATTTATAAAAATTGTATGACTTTGAATTAGTTATGACAAAAATTAGAATCATAATATAAAATACAAATAGTTTTAAAGTTGATTTTAAAATTTTGGTTTTGGAACCTACCATCTTTAAACTTCATATAGAGAAATTTTCAAATAGACATTATTTTTAGTGATGCTCTCAGGATACTGTTCCTGCATGTTAAGCAAAGTCACACAATACGCGTCGAACATGAAATAGGTTTGATGTTTGTGTTCGTAAACAACCGAATTTTCATGACCCAAATCCAGCCCACCATATTTTAGCCCGTCATAGCCTAGGCTCAGTTGAACTGGTCCAAGGTAATTCCTTTAAAACCTCACATCTTCCCCCATTCTCATTTCATGCAAGCAAGAAGAAGAATTAGAGAGAGAGTGAGCTAAGGAAGTGTGCCATCATTTTGTAGTTGGAGAGTCGCCGGAGCTCGTCGCCGGAGCCACCACACGCGAGGAACACACTGAGCTCATCACCACCGACCCCAGCCTAGGTAACCACCGGAAACCACCTCGTTTTAAGTTAAGTTTTGAGCCGTTTAGTAAATCGTCTATCACTCCCTAACCGTTGAGAATCTCGTGCATGCAAGGCCACCATCGTGTTTTACTCGTCGAGACGAAGCCGTAGCTGTCGACCGCGTCGCAATCGGAACCCAAACGAAGTCGTACGCGCCTTTGGAAGAATCGCCTAACGCGCACATGCATAACACGCGACACTGCCGGAAATCATCTCTGCCGCCGACCGCCGCTGTAGCTCCGCCGACCGCCGCTGTAGCTCCGCCGCCCGCCTCCGTCGCTGCCGAAAAACTTTCCGGTAAGCCGCCACCCTCCTCTGCCGTAGCCGGCCGGAAACCGTCGCCGGTGATTCGCCGGTGACTCGGCCGAGTCGACTCGGTGACTCAACTCGGTGACTCGGTTAACCGGTGGGTTGACCCGGTTTAATTCAATTAGAAATCGGTTAGCGTAAACCGGACGGTTAAATCAAATCGATTCTGGTCAAGGGTTGACCGGCTTGGGTCATAGTTGACCAGGTTGGCTTTGCCCAGCGAGTTGATTTTTCCGTAATCACTCGTTTTTGACCGTTCGAAGGGCGTTCTGACTCGGAATTTCGATCTGATTTCAGATTTAAGATCTATTTGAGCAGCTGGAGTTCATAGATACCATTTCCCCAAGTTGCTAAGGTGAGGGCTACTCCGTTTAATCCTGAACTAGTTTAGTACTACTATTATGAAAATTCTAGTTTCGAAACATGTTTCGTCTCTGTGAATTGAGTCTGTTTGAAAGTCTTGCTTGATCGCTATTGTTATTTATTGTTAAACTGGATTTAGGATAATAGAGGATTCAACGTTGTGTGAGATGATTGATGTTAAGCACTACTATATATATGTATATACATAGTTACGAGTAAGGACTATGTGAGGGGCGTGAGTTCAAAGATGTCTGAGCTTCGACGCTATGGTGTGGTGTGGGCGTGAGTCCAGAGATGGCTGGGCTTCGACGCTACGTTTTGGGCGTGAGTTCAAAGACGTTTGAACTTCGACGCTACTGTGTGGGGCGTGGTGCAGAGACGTTTGCATTCGATGCTGTGATGGGCGGGGGTACAGAGAGAGAATGTACTAGCGACGCCGCGAGTATATATATATATATATCCCTATGTGGAAATGAGTGGTGCAGAGAATAGCTTTGTGCTATTAGCGCATTGATTGTTGTTTTGTGAGGTGTATTAGGCACCGTGTTTGTTTCATGCTAGAGCTAGGCCTACGTAGTCGTAGTGCTATGAACTCAGTCTGTTGTTTGTGGTTTAGCACCCCATACCTCGCTGGGCAACTCTTCTATTTTTCACCCCTCTTTCTTTCTTCCTTTCAGGTGAAACCGACGAGGAGGAGTGATTATATCGGACCAGTGCTATTGGGCTTTTGGGTTTCTATCTTATCCTATTGTTTTTATCGTTATCATATTTCGTATTTCGGACTTGCGAACTTATGACGTTATTTATATTTCGGATATTATGTATTGGACCTTGGGCCAACTTATGCTGTATTATGGATTTCCGACGTGGACATTAACTTTTTAATATTTGATAATGACGACTTATATTATTATTATTATCCGGTTATTTTATTCTTGGTCTCTAAGTACAGGGTGTCACACGAATATTCCGTTCACAACGATTTGCAAACACACGAAAAAAAGTAAAAAGAAATGAAATAAAAAGGATGAATTTGGAAGGATTAGTGAGTGCATTTGAACCAAAATAAAACAATACAAATTGTATAGATATTTACAAAAACACAAGATTTCATCTAACACACATTTTGTGCGATCTAGTATATGATTGAACTATTATCACGATAAATAGCATACTTCATGGCCAGCTATAAACAAAACAAAAAAAAATATTTTAGTGTACACACCCCAAAAAATACCAGCATTCACGTACGAAACCAACTAAAATCTCAACAATATCATATCATCATATGCTATAAATCAACCTAGTGCCACACTGCATGGTCCATCCACCTAAGCTTCACCGGGGTCGGATCTAGACACAACTCAACAATATATATAGCCCTCCAAATACTAATATCCCACCCTGTACCTGATCTAGAGGCCGGATTAATATTTTTCTTGGTACTTTTCTTAAAACTACCTTTGGTGGTATCGATCGTCTTCGATTTGCCAATGCCATACGTTTCAATCTTACTTAAATGCCCAGAAGAACGTAGTAGAGTATAGTTCCAGGCAAAGCAACCAGCATTCCGAGTACAACCCTGCAAAATAATATACATATGCTAACATTTGAAATACTGAAAAAAATTTCGATGTTATAATTTTCAGGGAAATAGGATATCTTATAATTTGACGAGAAAAAGTAATTTAGAGCTTTGAAATGAAAGCTTACTGATGGAATATTTTTCTACGAAAATTGTATTAATCATCAAATGTGATATATTTAATGTCGAACAAAATAACTTACGCAGTGCTTAGGATATCAGGATGGACGTTATATTCCTTGGCGAAAACAAAAGGAACGATTCCTTGAGGAAGAGCAGCCTACAAAAGATATTTTTTTCTCTTCGATAATTGTATATATATGAAATTGTTTAAGGAAATTTCAGCATCATTAAATCATCAATTGTAAGTTAAACTGATTATACATAAAATTCAAGATTAATAAACCTGAACGATGGCGATATGGAGGAGATTGCCTCGAAGACCAATTGCAGTCGAGGTGGCTGCCATTACGGCTGGTCCGGACAAGAATCTCACGGCCATCGCGAAGACTGCTGCTGATTTTCCGCATGCAATTATCTTTGGTTGCAATGCCATAAATAGACCTATTTATTCATAATCATTGATTAACACGATAGTTAGTAAGTTCAGAACACATACAAGAAGTAATTATTTATGTAGCGTTAAGCCATGCAAAGTAGGAAGAGGAACGAACAATACCAAGACTGAACATAGCCATGCCAAGACCTGCATCAGATAATATCGAAATCGAGCCACTCATTATTGTTGGCATCTTTATATTCCACCTTCCAAACATGAAAATATAATATATATAAATCAACAAGAAGCAAACCAAATCATATAAACATATGTTAAAAAAATGAGAAGTTATAAAAAATATATATCCATTTACCCTCCTTTGGGTTCTTTTGGTATATGTTATATGTTCAAGATGTTATTACATTATACATTAATTGTGATGTATAATCAAATTAGTAAGACAATAAAAATAAATAGTAACATTGGTAAGTACTTACTTGAAGGAGACAAGGGACCAAGCAAGGCCAAAGAGACTAGAGTAAGTGTTAGGGTTCCGAATGAGTTTTCTCCAAACCATTATCAGTATTAGTCTCGTCATCACACCCGCCGGCATTTGATGTTTCGTCGGACCTCCGAAACCACCGTCTTCTACGTCACTGACTTTCTTACTCTCTTGGTCCATCTCCACAAGCCCCTTTCTTCCGGGTGTCTTGTTCCCGATCAAACTCTGCATCGCTGTCATCATATGAGGTTTTTACGAATTGATATTATTATTCTTTGAATATGATCATTATTCGAAGGTTTTTAGTGTGTCTATATTTCATTATTGGATTACAGGTACTTGTAATAAAAGACAAAAAAAATAGTAATATGCTAGATTAATAATTAGTGGTTGCATGGAAGATTAATTAACCTTTGGAAGCGAGGTTGTCATTAGGTGGAAGAGAAGCTTTAAGGTCGATGAATGAATCGGTGGAGGCACCTCTGGTTATAGCGTTGGCTTCCGAAACAGGAGAAGCATTCAAACTCCACAAAAACATGTTCATCTCCTTGTTCTGTCCTCCACCACCACTTTCCTTTTTCTTGACTCCACTTGCTCCGCTCGTTGACCCCATGAACATCGGGTTTGGTGGTGGGTAGGGAACTGATATGATGTAGTAAACATATTTCAAAATTACATTACAGCATGACTATCACATATGACTTTTCTTAATTATTTTTTTCTATAAATTTTGCTACTAAATATTTAAAAATATCAGAAATTGTAAGTTCAAAGCTTTATAAAAACAAAAAGCAAAAACAAAAGACATACCATTGTTATTGTTATATAGTCCACCACTCACACTTCTCCCTCCTTTCTTTGTCTTAAAAACTTCCTCATTAAAGCTCGAAGCTCTCACTCCTACAGACGACTGAAGCGAATAGGCATCTCCGCCGGGACCTGATCCTGCGCCACCGTAACTCTTGCTGTAGCCGTGACGAGGGCTCGGAGCCTTGCTTGCATTAAACATAGTGTAAAAATCTGTCTGGTTAAAGCTAACGGAGTAAATCTCAACGTCAGTTAGATTTGAGGCTCGAGGCGTGATCATGGACGAGTTAAATCCTCCGCAGTGAGACTTACTGAACGATGAGATCATTGATGAGGCGGCGCTTGATCTCTTGATCACTACGTGGAGCTTTCCGTCATCACCTCTCTCCGAATCGGTCTGATTACAAAAACAAAAAAAACATGTGTTTCCCGTGATTAATGTGAGTCAATGTAATATATAAACCAGATATATAAAACCAGATTAAACGGGCTTAACGAAATCCTCTAAAAATATGTGACAAAAAATACTATATATTCAAAACTTAATAATAATTTGACATAGATAACTAAAATGAAACGCCAAAACAACATAGATTAAGTACTAGTATATATTATTATCAACTTGTAATTAGTTAATTTCTATTTTAACTAAGTTAACCAGAAGGTTAACTTGAACCGGGATGACCATCAGTGTAAATAACCCAACCTCGAGGGGTTCACGGTTGCTGAGAGAGAAAACATCAGAATCAACTCGGAAAGAAGTGATGGAACTGGCTGTTTCTGGGAACTGCTCGGAGATAATAAGCTTAGCGCCACGGAACTCGAACAAGAAGAGCATTAATGTATACCATATGCTACTTTGAAGCACAACAATTTGCACCATTAAGTTGCCTGAAAAATCTCCATACATCGCTCTGAGCAATGGGATTCCCACTACCAACGTGTTGGGTAGTGTCGATAACGAAAATAGCGTTATCATCCAATCTAGACTTCTTCTGCGACTAAACGCCTGAGAGTAATACACATAACATCAGCATGATGACAAAAAATACACACCAACATATATTCTTATACAAGTCGATCCGGATCTTCTTTGGTATCAGAACAAAAACATATCAACCATATGTGTGTCTGTATATATTAGCAAGCTTCATGTCTTTTAGGTTAGAACACCTTCATCCCTAATATGAGGGATGCGTTCTCAACAAAACAATAGTTCTATAATGTATATATTTGTCGTGTTTTTCAAAATCTTGAGATACTCATACAATATATTCTCATTTGAAAACTTATTGCATAGGTATCTCAAGATTGAATACATATATATTTTATATTTCTTATTTCATGTTTTGTGGAGATAAGGTTTTATTTGTTTAATCATTTGGGTTTGAAAGACCAGATAGTTTCATATATAGTATATACTATCTATCTTGGCGGTGAATTTATAAAGACTATTGACAAAAAACAAGGACATAATAATATATATGGGGAGGTCACTATAAGAAACAGGCCTGCCAAAGAAAGAGTGCGGCAAGGATGACGATTTTCTGAAGAGAATCGGCTGCGAGGAAGTGGTAATCCATGGCATAAGGATCATTGGAGGAAATGAAATGGAAAGAGAGAAGAGGAACAGCAAAAATCGCTACGAACCGGTTAATACCGGAACACTGGTCTGGTGTGAATATTCCCCACCACCGTACCGAACTGTAGGCTAGCATCATAGCTATGTATAGCGGCACCATTGCCGCTAGTACGTCATACATTTCTTTGCCAGTGATCATTTTGATTTTTTTTTCTGGCAAGAAGCGAGAAGTGATTAAGAATGGTGATAGAGAGAGAGAAGTTTGTGGGTGTGGTATAAAGTATTTATGGAGGAAGAAGTGATGTTCATTGAGACGGTTTTAATTAGTGTTGTTTCTGCTAATTATATAGTTTTATAGTATAACTAGATTTTGAGAAGGGCGGGTATATTTTTTATTAAATTGTCTTTATAAGAAATTTAATTTTCAATTTTTTGTTTTTTTTGGTAATTAAATTTGTTTTTATTTGTAATTATATTTGTGTATAATATTTTTTTTAAAATTATTAGGAAGAAATTTTGAAAATTGTATTGAAATTGTGATATATCATAACTATACACTTGTTTCATAGCTATTTCACACATTTATTTTGAACTTTATTTCATAATAGTTATTTAAAAAACACAAAATATAGTTACGATTTTATTTAGTAATCAAATAGTAATTAAATATATGTAAGTATATGTTTTTCATTGAATTTTAATGATATGATTTTATATATAATAATTTATAAATGATATTATTAACATAATAATTTGTCATAGAATTTAAAAATGTGTTTGTAAACTTTGACTCAATGTAAATGTAGAGGTCAACTTTAGTTTTTAAAACCCAATTATATTTATTTAAAAATTGTGATTAATGGTCCAAATGGTAAAGGTCAATTTGAGCTTTGAAACATCATGAAAAAACATCTTTTTCAATCTCGATTACCATCCAAAGCTTGTTGTCTCAAAAAATAGTAAGGAGATAAAATAAAAATATATATTTATGCATTTTTGTTGAAATATTCATATCCCTTAAAAATAGGACATTGGTGTTAGTTGTTATATTTTTGTCAATAGTTCGTTTATAAAACGGAAGCCCAATGGCATATAATTACAAACAGACTCATTAAAACATTAGTCCATATCGAAGTTTGTATTTAAACATTCGGTTACTATATATTAAGTTAACAGTTTTCCATTTTTGGTTTCAGTTATATTATATGTATACTTTATGCAGTTATAATTATATGCCGATTATTATTTTTTAATTGGACTGAACATTTATCAATTGGGCATGTTTCTATTTTAATAGTATTGATAATGGGATGTCCAAATAATGAGTTATATATAGCCACGACAAATCATTTGACATTTGAATATGATTAAGCAAAACATAAACTAATTAAGACGTGTTTTCCATTTTTATTTATTTATTTGTGAAGTTGGTAAAAATTGTAGAATGATCATATTAAAATCACAAATACAAGGGGTTGCATGCAATATGATCTTTTGATATATTGATAAATAAATTTTATAGCTATAAAAATAATAAAAATATATTGGATAAGATCACACAATTTTATTAGCACTGATAAGCATGTTCATTATTTTTTCTTAAAAACAAAAACAAAACAATTGATTAACTTAATTATCCAGACAACACAATGACAGCTTTACAAGGGTCGGTTTACCAAGAACATTACTTGTCCCATTAGAAGTCTGAGAGACAAAATTTCAAAAATCAAATTTAGTACAAACAATAATAATATCCAACCGGATAATGTTATGAAATTTTGTGTTTGGAGTTGCTGATAAAATGAAGGGCGTGAACTGAAAGAGTGTGTTTGAATGTTGTTATCTTGAATCTAACCGTGAAAGTTAAAGAAAAACAATTTAACTAGCAAGAACTTCAATTCATAATGTCCACCGAACAAAGAGTACTATCCAAAAGAATTGATAGTTTTGATTGCTCTTTTGGTTTCAATAGTAATAGCTTCAAAATAGTAGATTGGATGACAATTAGTCGTATCGACTAGACGGAGATGCCCACCCAAGAGAATTGAGAGGAGAAGAAGTCGAAGAAATGGAAGGAGAATAAGAGCAAGAGAATGGTGGAAGAGGAAAAAAGGAAGCAAATAAACAATCGTAAGTTGAAGGAGTTGCACTATAGTTAGAGCAATATTTACGGTTAAATTCTATCTGAATATCTAAAAAGTAAAATATTAGTATTTTAAATAATTAAATTATTATTCTTTTTAATGGGTAACCAATAGAAAAAAAAACCATTTGACATTTGATAGATAATAAAAACTTTTACAAAAAACCGTTTCAGACTTTCTCTTTTGATTTTTTAATATTTATAATACTTACATATTTGGTGCGAGCTGTTTTTAAGCTGGTTTTGTTAGGATTCTTGTTGGCTAGGTTCTTCGTTTTACACCATTAGCCAATTCAAAAAATCATTTGAAGTAGTATGTGCTAATTTCATTTGTTGATGCAATCATGATATGCATATATGTGAATGTGAATCCGATGTCTTTGCTCTCTACTTTTACCATATTCACGTTTTGATGATATATTTTGAATGTTAAAAAGAAGCAGATTTTTTTTAACATGTTCATTAAAACGATTGGAGGATTACAAGAAACAGAGAGACAAACAACATGTAATACAAAGCACAAGGATCAGCTCAATCTAGGCATATCACATAGAGAACTTAAGGCTACAAAAAGAGATGTCTTAGCCAAGATGAAGAACCCACAACAATGTAAGATTGAAACCGACCCTCTTGTATGACACTATCAGCAACTAGAAAAGCACCCTTGATATCACAGCGTTTCAGGAATCGAACCCGATATAATCCAAAAAATCATTAAGATGCAAAAAAATCCTCTCTAAGTAGTATTTGAGAGAGGGCCAAGCAGAAGGTTTTGCAACTGCTGCAATTAGATCATGGTCTTCACTTGCAAAAATAATCAAATCAAAATGTAAGGCTATAAATTTCCCTAATCAACTTTCAAAAGAAGCATCAATACCGTTTATAAGGCTGAAGCAAATTCATCCTTCCATATTTTAGTTGTATTTTTTCCATTTTAATATGTAATCATTACGCGGCATTGATTGGGCCCGAATGAAATTTTTAAATTTCTCTTTAATATACTACTAGATTTTGATCCGCGCAACCGCACGAATGTTTGTTTTTGTTATTTTTATATAAAGATTTTGTTTCACTTCTAGATTAGTATATATTATAATATATATATATATATGAGGTGTGTATATCAATTTTTAAAAGATAATAATTTTATCATATATTAGTTTTCATCGAATAACTTTTAAAATTTCACATGTATTTGTATCTTTTTCTATATATTATTTTTTGGATTATTACGTCATTATTGAACTCATAAATATATGTAAAGATCGATAAAATATTATTTTATTGTTATCTCTAAAAATATAGTAATATTTATCAAATTTAGAAAATTTAACAAAAATTAATTTTTAGCTTCATATTATGGGGTAAATAATCAAAAATAGTTTTTGTTATTTTTAAAAATAAATTATATAATTGAAAAATTGTTTTCATTGGTTTAATAGATTAATCATTGTTAGAAAATAATGGTTTTTATTATATTTTTAAAAATAAATGATATATTTTTAAAAGTTAACATAGACAAATATATAAATATATAAATAATTAACTTATATTACTCAACATTCAATTATATCTATTTAATTTAAATATGTATTTTATTACACTATCTATACATCTAAATTCATCTAATTATTGTTAGCCAAAAATTTTTTTGATAAGCCCAATAAAAAGTATTAATGATTAAATAATATAATGTGATAAATTCTAGTAGATAGTCAATTTTGAAATATCACACATTAAAAGAGTCATAACTTCTCTTTTAATATATTAAATAATATAATATAATAAATTCTAGTAGATGGTCAATTTTAAAATATCACATATTAAAGAAGTCATAACTTTTCTTTTAATATATTAGATGTATCGACTAGATAAGATATTTTGTAAAGAACCCAAAATAAGGCTTTAATGTCAAGATTTTGTTATGGATTTCTACAAGAGCTGCTGCTTTCAAGAGAAGCTAATTTGTCTAACTGTTAGTTCCATGAAAACTTTAAATCCTTTAAGGGTCCTCTATCCGAACTAGGATTCCCAATTCAAAACTTGATAAACTGTTTAAAATTTTGGAATTTAACTAAAATCATTATTTAAAAAGCATTTTCAATGTAAAAGGGGAAAGGGTCACAAGAGATACGCCCAACAAAATCAAGAGCCCACAACTATATTTCCATCTCACGGGCCATACATACATCATACCAATTACCAACATTTCTAACACCAGCAAGTTATCTCAACCTTATATCGGAAACTCCAAACCGTGATTTTAAAAGAAACACACCAAACAAAAGGCCCATCCTCGGTTGAATTAAAAAAAAAAATACCACCCGGTTCTAGCCGATTTACTTTACTGGTGGTGATACCAATAATACCCGTATCTTCATATTCGAGTGACTGTCTCTGCACATTGCTTAAAATCACAACGAATTCGCCAATGCATATGAACCATATACCCACTTGCTTTGCTTGAAGATGGATTGTCACTTTGTTGTATGATCGTCTACTTACTTGTGCGTTGCTTGCAGGGCAGGCAAAATCTGAAAAGGAGAAAAACTAAGTCGTCTTCATAATGGGCCTCAAACAGAGCTCAGGTTCCTTTTCCCTTTGACAGAGTTCATCTTATCAAGCCTCCACTCGTCTCTGAGCCTGGCGATGAAGTTGTCGGCTTTCGTGTTAACGTCCGGGCTTGGACAGAACCCCGGCCCGGCGACACCATTACCATTTACGGCGGCGTTGTTATCCTCTCCGCCTTCGGATTGTGTGAGTTCAAGACCCCACCCGACGTCGATCACTTCTCTCTCAGGGGAGCTACATCTTGAGCTCTGATTACTCCGTATCTTCGCGAAGTCACCACTTACTACAAACTTTAGCGGCGGAACGCGAAACGGAGGCGGCGGCGGAGGTGGTGGCGTGGTTTGGATCAACGGGGATCCCTGGAAGCTCTCTTCGTTGAAACTTGTCGGTTTCGTCGGACGGGGAGGTCTACCAGATTTCACTCTCCGCGGTGGTGTCTGAGGAGCCATATGTGTCATCCTCGGGGGCGGAGGTGGCGGCGGCGCCGGGATGGAGTGAATCTTTTTGCTCTTAACTCCCTTTTTGAACAATCCGTAAAACACTGACTGTGACGATCGTGGCGGAGGAGGAGGAGGTGGTGGAGGTGGCGGCGGAGACGGTGGTGGAACTAACGATCGGTATTGCGTTTGTTCCGATTCCAGCACCGCCGGAGATTCTGTTCCTTCTTTTCTCTTATGTTTCTGATGCTTCTTCTTCCTCTTTCCTTGGTTATACAGTGAAGCAAACACCATTTTAATCTCTTTCGCCGCATTGCTCTTTCTCCGCTGAAGAGTCCTCGGTGGCGTGGCGGTTACAAGAGGAGGCGGTGGAGGAGGTGGAGGTGGAGGTGGTGACGGAGGTGGTCGTAGCGTTCGTTTAAATCTTGAATCAGAAGTAGTCTCACTACGTCTCGGCTTTTCATGAGTATCTCTGTTTCTAACAGAACGATGAGTCCTTCTCGGTTTCTGCACAACTTCAACCGGAGGCGGAGGATTAGGTGGTGGTGGTGGTTGTTGCGGCGGAGAAGATGGTCTTACAACGAACTTATCAACTTGAATCTCCTTAGGCTCAGTTTCTTCGATTTTAGAAAGACTCTCAAGTTGTTCTTCAATCACAACCGTTGGTTGTTGCGATCGGTACTTGTCGATTTCGAAATCGTCGTAGAACCGGAACTGTCGGTCATCACTTTCCCTGAGAGCTCCGTTTCTCAAATCAGGATACGACGTACTGCTACGCCTTAACGGTACGGTTCGGGTAACCGGTAAACTAGGCGAGAAACACCGGTTACTAAAACTCTCGTAGATCTTAAGCCTATCAGCGTCGTACACGTCATCGAACCATTCATGCGAAACCTCCGGCGAGGAAGAAGAGGTTTTAATATCTTCAACGGTCGTGACAGTTTCTTCTTCTTCTTGGCCGTGTGAAGAGGGAGATGATCCGTCGTCGTTTCGTCTAGCGAGTACGCCGCAGAGAATCGCCAAAACTACCAAAACTACGTTAATCGAGTCCCATCCTCTCTTCACCGAAGCTGGCTGAAGAATCTGAGATGTGACGGAGAGGAACGGAGGGACTACGAATGTCATGAACAGAAGAAAAACTGCTGCTGAGATCACTCCGATCATTGCTGGAACAAACATCGCCGGAATCTCAGATCGCCGGCGAGTGTATCCAGTAGATTCAAACTGCGGCCAGATCAGCGGCGGTTGATCGCCGTTTATCTCCATAGTTTGAATTTTGAGGAAGAGAGAGAATAGAGGGGCTGGTCGATTCTATTACAGAACATTAATGAGTGACCGTGTATATATATATATATAGTCGTCTTGATATGTGGCGGAGAGATTAACAACGATTTAATTAAGTACGTTATTAAACTCAATTATATGGGAAATACAACTATGATTAAAGATTATAATCATACGGACACGGAAAGGAATTGTTGTCATTGTATTGAACAATGTCGCGCCAAAGAAACTGTTAAAATATTATTAGGCTCAGTTTAAATCATTGAGTTGGAAATTTCGACGTACTTCACTTAAATTCATAATCAAACAATTTTTGTAACAGTACAAAAATATCTTAAAAAAATTTTTTACGAACTGTAATAGAAAAAGAGATTTCTCTTCAGAACAATATAAAAGAAAATTATGATATATATATATATATATATAGTGACCTAAAGAGAAAAAAGAAGAAGATAGATATGTTATTTTCTCGTAGCCGTCTTATTATATTTTCAACATTTTTGTATAGTCTAGTTAATGGAATTGTATTTTGGTTTAATAATAGTTAGTCAAACGATTTATTTTTAATGTTTGATAAATTATCTTCATTTAAAAATTGTTGAGGATGTTGCCATTAAGGCCCGTCTTGGATAACCCTTGATTACAAGCAACGTTGAGTCCAGCAAAAAAACATTATTGCTTACCAAACGGTACATCAATCATGCAAGTAATGCATAATCGAACATATGTTTTTTAGGAATAAAAGATTGAACATATGTTGACATATCAAATTAAATATTGTCTAGCAAGATAGCATTTCAACACACGATTTCTACCATATACCAGGAGATTTACTTTAGCTACTAAGAAGTTCTAGTTCTAGATTAACATGGCCTAACATTCTTAACTGATACTAGTTCGTTACGGAAAAAAAGAGGTTTATGTTTCGGAATTGGATCTCTTGGATTTGTATTTGATGTAATGAAATTAATATCCAAATCTTGGGATTCTATTTACAAAAAAAAATTTGTACAAAGCAGAATTTTCTAAGTCGTGTTTTTTTTTATTTTTAATCATTGACAATATTTTATTTTTATTTTTCTAAAAAAGTCACGGCACAGATCTTATACGACAGTGGTCGGTTCATGAAGATAATTATGTCAAACTTCACAATCAAATCTGGAAGAAAAGAGGTTTTAAATAGGACTAAAAAATGTGTGTCTCAAGTAATTGGGTCCTCTGTTGGACGTAAATAACGATGTGAAACTGTATAAACCATGATTGAAATGCACTAGCTACAGTACTAATGTATATGCAAAACAATTTTCATCTCTCCATATGTAGCAACTAAATCCTATATGTTATTCATCCACTCAGCATGAAATTTATCCTCCCCATAAATATACCATCCAGGCCAAATACATTATCACGTATTACTTATGTATTTTTATTTACAATTGTGAACATTTGCTACAAGATCCTGTGTTTTCAATTTTGAAAGTACGATACTTACTTGTACTAGTAAAGGCAACAAATCGTTATAAACTTTGTACATATAAATTTGGAAAATAACTTTAGAGGATGCTCTCATATGCTCTGTTGATGGAAATAATGGGAGCGTGGTTATCATCATTGTAAAGTGTTTACTTACCCTTTTCTCGCTACACCCCAACCCAAACCTCCGCAACTTTTGTCAAGCTGTCTCCGTTTAAACATTCTTTTTAATCAATTATTAGTTAGTTAAAAGAAAAAAAAA
>JABAYD010016816.1:0-23667 GCA_014822095.1 Diplotaxis tenuifolia
ACAGGCACTGTAAAAAACTCTTGTATTTGTATTGTATATCTTTATAATTTTGATATAGATAACGCAAGCAAATGTATATTCGCGACGTACAAAAGGATCAGTCATAGTATATATGATAAGATTGTATAACTTCACCAGTCTTAATGGCTTAAAGCCTTAAACTATCAACCTAAATGTTCCAGTTGTCGTAGATTCTAAGTTCGTTCTGAGAAACCGAAGGCTTTACTTCTTGCAATGTGTCTTTTAAGTTCTGTACCATGATCAAAGTTACGAAACAGTGACAGAAAAACCAGCCTTGCCTCCTTTTTGCCAAAACGTCCGGCAGTGTGATATCCTAAATAGCAAACGACGTGCAGTCGTCTTTCAAAATTAGAAGGGACCATAAGAACTTTTTCCTGGGCTCATTTAAATGTGCCATTATAATAAGAACCTTTCACTGAGGTTAGGATTATTCGGATTCAAAAAGCTTGTTATCAGTTGAACCACACAAATGCTTAAAGCTTATATTACACAAAACGATGAACACACTGGAGTTTACCGAAACACACAAGACGCAAAACGCCGAACACGAAAGACAATAATCCCACACAACAGTGATTAAGTTTCAGCTTTCGGTGACGCTACAACTTAACTTTATTCAAACACACACACAAAAACCAAAAGTTACCACCACAGTTTTGCTTTGCTTTCAGAGAAAAGACCCTTTAAGCAAACATCACACAATCAGTTGAAGCACAGGGTCTCATCTTGGTCATGAATTGTTAAAACGTCCTGCAGTGTAAAAGCCTACATAGAAGATGGCATGTAGTTTCCTTGGGATTCAAACGTTGGTTATTTTTTTGGTTCACACAATCAGTGGAATCACACAGATGCTTAAGCTTATATTATACAAAACAAAGAACACACAAGGCGTTTACTGAAACACACAACACAAGACGCAAAACGCGGAACTGCAGGAAAGACAATCCACACAGTGATCAAGTTTTAGCGTGTGGGGACGCTACAACTTAACATTATTCAAAACACACAGACATAAAAACCAAAAGTTACCAACCTTGTTTCGCTTTGCTTTAGAGAAAGGACCCTTTAAGCAATCATCACAGAACAATTCAAGATAAAATGGCTGAGCTGAACACCACAGCAGCGTTTAGACTCATCCCAAACCAACTTCTCCTTATTATCAGCAGACGGACTACAAGTGTAAACCGACATCGTCTCTGTCCTAGACGGTCCCACCGATTCTCCAATCACAAGCAGCTTGTCTCCAAGCGACTTAAACGCAACGCCCCATCCTCCATTAGACAGATGTTTCCAGAGAGTAAAGATTGTCATTCACCACAGCTATGAGCGGTGGAGACTGAATAGATGAGAAAGACATGTCTTTATAAATATCTGGTATTAGCTCCCAAGTGTCTGTACCCTCATCATAACGTTCACCGCAAGTTAGGTTATTATCATTCTCATCCTTACCACCAAGAACATAAAACTTGCCACGCAAGAAACATCCCGAACAGAACTGCCTCCTCTTGTGCATCCCACGGAGACGCGTCCACGTTTTGGTCACGGAGTCATACTTCTCGGCTCTATCCACGACTTCCGTAGACATGTCTCCACCGATCTTGATCAACCCTCCAGCAACATACGCGACATTCCCACATGTAGCGGAAGCGAACAAGATCCGTGGCGTGATCATCGCAGGACCCTTGAACCACGTGCTCGTCTCCAGCTCGTACCGCCACAACGCGATGCTAGTTCCCTCATTACCAGTGACAATCATATGCGTTCCAGCGCAGAGAGATTCTATATCTCCACCGAAGAAGCAACTGTCGGAAGGAACAGGAAGTTCCGGAACGTTCTTGTGATTCTCAAAGTCCTTATCGAACATGGTCCATGTCTTTTCGCCCGTCGACCGCATAAAGACAAACGGTTCGACCACACCACGGTCTCGCCTCACCTTGAAGATCTTACCGTCTTTTAGTAAACGTGAGAAACGTTTGTTTAGGAACTTAAGTTTCCAATACTCGAAACGCGGGAGGCGTGCGAGTATCTCGACCTCTACCTCGTAAGGAAGCTGAGGAACGTTTTGTGAATAATCTGCATCCTGGGGTTTGAATCCTACTACCACCACCTCTCCTGTTTCTTCTTCTTCATCCATATCCAAACATGGATCTGCGTTTAGATCCGGAATCTTGTACTCACGAATCCGAACCTTCCTTGGCCTAGACCTGCTCGAGCTTGCCCGAATACGACCGGTATGGTCGTGTCCTAACGTCAACATTTCTTGGTGAAAGTCCCGCCCTTCTGCTATCACGTACGCCTTTGACATTCCCTCTCTGTAAATTTTCGAAAACAGAAAAAAAAAAACTGAATCAAACAGTGAAAAACCTAGTAGAAACTATCAGTTTTAGAGAATACTAATTACAGAAGTAGTTACAAGGTTTAAATCTTTCTTGTATAAAAGCAAACAAAAATTCAAACTTTTGTAGTGGAAAGAGAAATAACAAGAGAAAATGATCCAATCTTAGACTAATAAGATCTAGTGATCTTGATTTGTAAGTAATTAAAACAGCTAATAGTAATGTTTTATGAAGGATTTGAGTTATAACACGAAACTATAAATCAGATTTGACTAAATCAAGAAAGTGAAGTGGAGAGTGAAGGTGTGTGTGTGTGTGTTGTGTACATCTCTATAGTAATCATATACCTGAAGAAAACTAGGTCAAAAGTCAAAGAAGAGAAATCAAGAAACTTACAGGGGAAGACAAACCCTAGAAAATATGATAGTAAGAAGGTCTCTTCTCTTTCCTTCTACTTCTTCTTCTTGTCGTTGATCTTCTTCATCTGTAAATAAGAAAACTATACACGAAAAATACAAAAAGAGATGACGAGGGACTGAATTTAAAATACCATAAAATAAATTTTTTGAAAAGCAAAATTGTATAATAATCATAACCTTTTTGCAAAGAGGAAGCTAACCCACCCTCGGTTGCAGGGAAAATCAAGCTTAATTTAGAATATGCCAGAAGAACATACTAAACTTTTTTTAAATAATATTGGAGTAATAAAGGCAGTGGCTTATTGTTTATTTTTCTGCAATGAGCGAGCAACGACAAAACCATACACGATTCATATTCAAGACATCGCCGGTAAAAACTCGTAAAAGGCAAAAAAGCTATGTTTAAAATATTATATATCGTGGAGTGTGTGGGTGTGTTGCTGAGTGTGTGCGGAAGAGCGAGAATATGCTTAGAGAAAAAGGAAAGAAAATGGATTTTTCAAATCCAGAAGAAGATAAGACAAAATTATTTAAAGTTGATCTTGCAGATTAAAGCTTTCTTAAATCAGAAAATGGCAAAAAGGAAACTTTAATATCATGAAAACATATTGTATTCGTTGGCATATCGACTGGAATATTCCACACTACTAGTATACTTTCCTGCCTCCAGTTGCAATCTATTCATATCTACGTTTGCGTTTATATATAAATATATGTTTCTGTTTATCATTTATATTCGTCAATTTACGTCAACTATGGGTTGAGAATTGATAAGACATATGCGATGTAGAAAAAAACATATATTTGTGTTTTTGTTTGTATAAGTTTTGTAATATGTAATCCATTTAATATATGTCTATGTTAAATAAGATTTTAAATGTGTTTTAGAGTCTTTTTGGCATACACACCAAAAGTAAAACTTCTCGATTAGTTATTTCATTGGAGAACACGATTTTACAAAATTAGTGTGGACATTGATCTCAATGTTTTTTTACTAAAACCACCGTGATCGCCGCTGTAAGAGCACAATTATCGGTACAAACGGTGAAAGCTATGCTACCGTGTCACTTGTACAAAAATAAGTCATTTTAACATTTTGGTCTCTGCTCTTAACATTAAATAAACCTTACCTTATCAATAGATTAATCCATGTGTCACGTCTTATGCTTTCTCCACTATTGTTCAAGTGGAGAGGCTTTTTCTTGATTCAAGCTCATGTTTTTTTTTTCTTGATCCGTCTCAAGTCTCAAGCTCATGTTACTATTGTATAAACCACGGTATCAAAACAAAAACAATCAATTAGACTCGCTTCCTTTTGATATGTTTCTTATTGAATCACTGGCTTCAATCAAAACGAAATTGAAGTACTAGACTATAAAAAAAACTGTAGTTGACAAACACTAGAAAAAAAAAACAGTTTACGAAACCATGATATGATAAAGATTCTAACAAAGAGGGAAGGAAAAAATAAAGCCTAATGCAAAAGAAAAAAAAGGTGAAAATCAATTCAAAACTTAAACACAGCCACGATATTTTTTTTAGCTACAACTAGCTAAGCTAGATTGACCTAACCTCATGTATTAAACTTAAGTCTTCTAATATGGGTTAGGTAAACTTTATAACTACTCCGCTTGCCATTTAAAGGAAGGAAAACTTTAAAAAGACAGCAAGAACCCTGAAAATATATATAGGGAGATTTCTGGATGTATCAAGATTTGTAGAGAAGAAGATAAATCTCTCTAAGAATTCCTCAAGAATCATAAAAACACACAACTCCTACAACATTAATACTGAGACAATGTCAAAAGGGATAGATCTATATAGTTCACCAAATATTTGCTTTCCAGTGATGAATCTCCTACCCTATGTTTGCTGCAAGTTCAACATAACTAAGGTTCTCATACGACAAAACAAATTGAAACGTGTATAAGATCTGAGAATCTGACCCACATAATGAACATCCAAAAGTCTCATACATTATTTGAGTACTAAGATAGGGTTAGGATTTCAAACATGGGTCTAGCCAGACCCACAAATATCGCCAGCCAATGCCGACTAAAATACATGAGAAATACAAGTAAAGTATACAAAGAAGTACAGAATATAGTAATAAATATACACGTACTGGTAGAATAGTATAAGCAATTTCTACAATTTAAATTTTGAGCGATTACGTGATTAAGCCGTTTGATTATTTTCAGAATTTAGTGAACTGCACTGCATAAAAGTTTAATTAAAGATTGAGTGGTGAACGTTAGCCGTAGGAAAGAAAAAAATAAATATGTATTAGACTAACACTGGACACCCTAGTGCTTTAATTAAATTTGAAATAGGTGGTCCTTCTGATGTTTAAATAATTTTATAACTCATACATTACATACAAATACAAATATTTTTTCTAATAGAAAATAGTCTTTGTTCAATTATCTTTTCTAAGACAGCCTAATCTTGTAGATTTAAACGATACAGAATTGTGGTCCTATATATCCCAAATAGAGAACGACCACCAATGGACAAATGTACTATGTATTATATTAATATACATAAACATGATTTTCTGAATCATTATACATACGCAATTTAATTAATATGAAAATTTGAATGATAACAGTAAGAAGTCGCCATCATCAAATAACTAATTCTGAAAGTTAGTCCACTAGAGAAATTAAATGTTATAAAGTAAGGTATCACCAAAACACGAATGCCATAATTATAAGTCGTTCTCGTTGCAGGTGCGCCAACATATTGTGTTGATTCTAATAACATTTGATGTTGGTAGACGCTAATCAGTTCTAATAAGATATTAGTCGGACGTGGATTGTCGAATACACGTAAGGTTCATCAAGCATGTCTACAAAGAGAAAACTATAGAAGTATCAAGAAGGTGAATTACTAAGCATCGTTTGTTCTAACGTTACAATGAACATCTTTTAAAAGTTATAAAATTTCTTTTACACTTTAACAACTAAAGAATTATATGACTTATAAACAGAGAGGAGTTCAATTCGGACACTCAAACGAGGAGGTTTTTCTATGGTCTTTTTCCAATAGTTTATTTAAAAAGTATACTGATTACGAATTTTTTCACATTTATATCACACACTAAGAAAAACTTATACATACTTTAATGTAAAGATTCATGTGAGATCGACAACTGCCCGATCGGCCAATCTTAAGGCTTCTTTCGTTGCATCAAATCTTAGTTTTTTTAAATCATGTACACTTCTATTATATTAAGCAACCAAAAGTACCTTTATCTCACCCTTAATATACAAATATTATTTCGAAAGACTACAATTCCCTCTTGATTTAATAAAGATGAAATTCACGTAGACAGTCACCACCATTATCGCTTCCCATCGGAAATATTTTATTCAAGATAAGAGCAGACATTGAAATATTTAAAAGCGGTTTAATCAAATAAGCCTCTAAAAATAACAAATAATCAACTGAGTCAGATCTTAACATTTTTACCCCCAAAACAATCAACTGAGTCAAAATAATGAAGTAAAAAATATCCAGTAATGGGCCTGCCTGACTGAAATAGATCATTTAGGTGATGCCTTTCAAGTTTAGTTACTTGCATTTTTCAACCCCTTTGGTTACATACTTTCTCCGCGTTGATAATGTTGCAAGATACATATGGTTTTCTGATGCAATATGTACAAGATATTTTTCTCACAAGAAGAGCTAACATGTTTGTTTTGCTTCTTAAAACATGTGAATTGCTAGTCTTTAATCAAGATTCAAGAGCCACAACAATGATAACATGATTGAGAAGTGTATAGTTCTTCTAACTTGTAAGATAAGATCCCTCTAGGACAAGATTTAAGTAGAATTGCTTTAGGTGACGATATATATAATTTCCGTTTACTTCGTTGGGGTTTATGGGCTGTAGTAAGCCCATGGATTTCTGGCGGGTGACTCTTTCAATGGGCTCTCAGAATTAGTAGCTAACTTCATGTGAATGATTAAAACCTTCATTAGATTGCAACTCAAAACCTTCATTCGACCTAATATTCTTTAAAATAATATTTAGCCATATATCCTTATTTATTATATATAGTTTGTCCTTTGAAAACTCTTTTTTTTTCAGGCCAAAGTTATATAGACTTCTGAGAAAACAACAAAGTTTTAGACTTTTAAGCACTGAAATGCATGTATTTTATTGATTAGCAATCACAAAGGATCCCGTAACAAGTATCATAACAACAACAACAACAAAATGTAAGTTTCATTACCCCGAGACTCCAGGGGTTAAGCTTGATGATGTACATTTGATTGCATCATGATATTGAGTCTTTCGGTATATTATAAGATTCTACATGTTTTCAACTTTTTATCGACGAATCAAAATGAAGGGACGTAAAGTAATGCATACGTGTTCTTTCACTTGATATTAAAAATTTACCTAATTAAATATCAACTTGTAGAGAACGTGAGTGACTGATAGGAATCTCATGCCAGTGGGTGGAATTAACCAATCACTTGTAGATTAGAAAAACGAAATATTTTAATCGATGAATTATGATGTTCCACTAATTAAACTTTTGATTAGGCAAGAAGTAACCAATTAGATAAGAATTCACGCGTCATCAACCTTCAAAATACATTCCGTCGGTATAAGATTGTTTTAAGAAAATTACTCAGAATTACACAAATTTATTTATGTTGCAAGGAGTGCAAAGGCATATTTGCTTATGGAACATCATTCAAGAGTTTAACCACGTACATGTCATATAGTTTTGTTTGATATACATAATACATCTCATACTTACGTTTAAAAATGATTTATTTTCAACTGAACGTATTATATATGTGTATATTTTAGTAATACTTTTATATGATTGTAAGTTGAATAATAAATATTAAAACAGCCGTATTTATGTGCAAACACAAATTCAAACTCGTGAAAATCATATAAGGTAAAAGCAGTTATTATAACAAAGCTAAAGCCAACTGAGACCAAAAGAGCAATACATAAACATATTCTAAATATCTTACGTTTTTAATAAAGTTTTTTTTTTGAATCTTCGGTTTTAGTGGATATACATCACATTAGTGTTCGTGTAATTTATTTCAAAACATTTTTGTAAACTATTATTTTGCTGTTGGACCTCTTTGTTAATTTATTCCAAAGGATTTGTAAAATAGTTTATGATGTTGGACCTTTTTGTTTCTTTATGTTCAAACTGGTACCGAGTAAAGATTTTGGAATCTTTTAAATACAACTAGTTTAACAAGTTGTCAACTCTTTCCATCGCATTATTGAATGTGTTTTTGAGTTTGATATGAATTATAGTTTGTGGTCCTGCTCTTAATAATATGTGGGTTAATGTGTTATGCATATAAACCTTGATTGTTTATCAACGAATGATTGAAGTTGTTTTTTTGGGGTGCAGATTCCCTTGTTTTTCTGTGTTTATATTTGTTACATGATGCATGTTTGAATATCTTGCGATAGGGACTAATTCTTTTCGTATTAGCCCCCCCACAATAATCTTATCTAATTCATTTGCTCATATGTACACACAAACACACTACACTTTATTTCTATAATTTTTTTTTATTGTTATTTATATACCATAAATAATACGTCCATAATACTCGATTGTTATTGAAAAAAAAAAAACTCCCTGAAAGCGAGCCAGTTTTCTCAACTATTGAGGTGGCCCTCCCAACTATAACACGAAACACAATGTCTATTTTTTCCATCACCCGAAATACAATGACAATTTAAAACCATTTTGTAATAATGATTCATGTGCATTCAAACTGGATATCGAATTAAAAACATCTAAATGTTTATATATGGGAATTATACATTTTTCTTGTCAACTTACAGAACCTTATATTACCCCAAAAAAATTTCAGAACCTTCCTCAAAACAATAATATTTTAAATGGGGAGCAAAAAAAGGTAAAATCTTATAGCTTCTCTCAAATTCCCTACCACAGTCACAGAATCATAGATGATAGATCAGTGATGCTACTTTTGGATAGATAATGTGGTAATTATGAATGCGAGGATGACAAAAAGACAGAATAACTAATTGAATAATATTGACAAAAAATACTTATTATTATTATTATTATTTTTTTTATTATTGAATAATAGCTAGTATTGTTTAGGTTTTCTCATAAAATAAATGAGAGCAAAAATCACATGAACCACGACACGACACGTGTCGGGTCAAGAGACAGCCAATTGGAGCAGAGTGGTCTTCGATAAGACAAGTATTCTTAGTGGATCAACAACGACAAGATCGCCGTTCAATACTCGTTTTGCCATATATAAATCACATGTATATGTTGGCTTCTTGCGCAAACCAATCTTGTGGTCTATAGTTTGCACAATGCATTTTGTTATCCTATTCTTATTATTGTTTTGTTGTTACTCTACACATTGTTACCTACTGGGTCCGATTTATTTTGGTCAATAGCTCGTTTTGGTTAGAAGTATGTGACTCGAATAAATCATTTATTTGAAGAAGAAAGAAAAACTGATTAGTATTCTAAATGTGTCTGTTTGATCACCTCAAGAGTTGAAGGTTTTACAACCGTTAGATCTTGAGAAGGGTTGATGCACTTGAACTGTTTACATGTGTCTACATTGATGTGTTCAAAAATACTACTGATCAGTTGGATCATGGATCGGCTGAGTTGGAGAGGTTAACAAATAGTCTTTAGTTAATCCCCTCGTAACATACTAACATTTGTCAATTCCCTTCACTAAAACATAATCTAGGTTATAACTATTACTCCTTTTCCCAAAGTATAAGTTTTTTTTTAATTAGTTTAAATATATAACTCAAAAAGAGAATAATACGAAATTACATATGGTTGGAAACTTGTAACATCTTATAAAGTTGATAAACACTTTTATAGAACACAGCCTATATTTGTAGTAAAAAAAATATATTTGTAGTCAAAATAAATTTATTTTCATTTATATAAAGAAAGCTGATAATGTTAAAAACTGCTAGTTTTTTTTAAGAAAGATTTAACTGGCTAGTTTTTTTAAAGAAAGATTTAACTAGTCATTCAAGTATCAGTTAGACAGTCACCTCATTGGTATTTATTTATTGGCTGTGGGATACATAATATTGAGAAAGGAAGTTGTCTATATATATTAAAGTTATAAACTAGGCCACAAGTCAAGAAGTCACATACGTACGTTTGTTTGGTAATAATCATATCCCTACGTTTTTTTTCCTGCTTTGTTAAACATATCCCCTACGTTATACGTACAAACCCACCGTTTGCTTACCTTGGCTCTGTAATTTATTTGTATACGATTATACATAATATTTTATCAGCCAATCATTGTCTCATCTTGTAGCGTAGCATATGTAAGAGTTCTACTACATATTTATATTTGTTGCCCTTTCACAAGCAATAATTGAAAACCCTCTAATAAGCAAAATCTCTTATTATGTGATGTATGTATGTACATCAGTACATGTATAATTTTTTTATAGAAACCAAATAAATACAAAATCTGAAAACCAATTTGCATGAAAAATAAATTACTAAAACAAAAGAAAACCACCAAGAAGTGGTTTCTTTAACAGAGAAAGCTCTTCAAGAACCTTAAACCAGCTCTGTTGCAGAGTTTCCGACCAAAAGCCAGTTTCTTCTTTATTGGATAGAGAGACTCATGGAAGAAGATCAGAACCAGATTGTTAATAGCAGTAATTACAATGGAGAAGAAGAGCAAGTAGACCCAGAGAGCAACACACTGAACCAGCCTCTGGTTAAGGCTAACCGAACACTGTCTTCAACTCCACTTGCTTTGGTCGGTACAAAGGTTTCTCACATCGAGAGCTTAGACTATGAGTATGTCTTCTTCTTCTCCTCTGCGTAATTTTGATTTCCTAGTCTCAGTTTATTTATAATCTTTTATAAATTATTGACAGAATAAACGAGAACGATTTGTTTAAGCATGACTGGAGAAAAAGATCAAAGACACAAGTGCTTCAATACATATTCTTGAAATGGACATTCGCTTGTCTTATCGGTCTATTCACTGGCCTTATCGCCACTCTCATCAACTTAGCTGTTGAAAACATAGCTGGCTACAAGCTTTTAGCAGTTGGTCACTTCCTCGCCCAAGAAAGGTAATGAATTCAAACACTTAAGACTTCAGAAAATCTTTGTTACTTGGAATTTAATAATTGATTAAAGTCTTGTGTGGGAAACAGGTATATAACAGGTCTGATGATCTTTGCTGGAGCGAATCTAGTGCTGACGTTGGTTGCATCTGTGCTTTGTGTATGCTTTGCTCCCACGGCTGCTGGTCCTGGCATTCCTGAGATCAAAGCTTATCTTAACGGCATAGACACACCCAACATGTTTGGTGCTACCACCATGATCGTTAAGGTTTGTTTTCTGAACTTTTTAAGGAGATTCAAATGTTAAGTTTGATTATTTAACTCATGGTATGATAATAGATCATCGGAAGCATTGGAGCGGTTGCAGCTGGACTTGATCTAGGTAAAGAAGGTCCACTAGTTCACATTGGAACCTGCATAGCTTCTTTGCTTGGACAAGGGGGACCCGACAACCACCGGTTAAAGTGGCGGTGGCTTCGTTACTTCAACAACGATAGAGACAGAAGAGACCTGATAACATGTGGCTCAGCAGCTGGAGTCTGTGCAGCCTTCAGGTCACCTGTTGGAGGTGTGCTTTTCGCTCTTGAGGAAGTAGCTACTTGGTGGAGAAGTGCCCTGTTGTGGCGTACTTTCTTCAGCACAGCTGTTGTTGTGGTTGTGCTAAGGGGGTTCATAGAGATATGCAAATCAGGCAAATGTGGATTGTTTGGTAGAGGAGGGCTTATCATGTTTGATGTGAGCCATGTAACTTATACTTACCATGTGACTGATATAATCCCTGTCACGTTGATTGGTGTCATTGGTGGAGTTCTTGGGAGTCTCTACAATCACTTTCTTCATAAAGTTCTCAGGCTTTACAATCTCATCAACCAGTTAAGTTTTAAATTCTGTAAACTCTTCTTATGCTAGAAGATTCTTACTTATCTTGTTTGGTCCTTTTTGTAGGAAGGGTAAGATCCATAAGGTGCTTCTCAGTCTTACAGTATCTCTCTTCACATCTGTTTGTCTCTACGGTCTTCCTTTCTTGGCGAAATGCACACCTTGTGACCCATCAATAGAAGAGAAGTGCCCAACGAATGGTAGATCAGGAAACTTCAAGCAGTTCCATTGCCCAAAAGGTTACTACAGTGATCTAGCTACTCTGCTTCTCACCACCAACGATGACGCTGTCAGAAACATCTTCTCTTCCAACACTCCCAATGAGTTCAGCATGGGTTCCCTTTGGATATTCTTTGTCCTCTACTGCATCTTGGGGCTTTTCACATTTGGTATCGCAACACCATCTGGTCTCTTCCTCCCTATCATCCTCATGGGTTCTGCATATGGTCGTATGCTTGGTGGGTTGATGGGATCTTACACTAGCATTGACCAGGGGCTTTACGCTGTTCTTGGTGCAGCTTCACTCATGGCTGGGTCCATGAGAATGACTGTGTCACTCTGTGTTATATTCCTGGAACTCACCAACAACCTTCTTTTGCTTCCCATTACAATGATTGTGCTTCTCATTGCTAAAACTGTGGGAGACAGCTTTAACCCAAGTATCTATGATATCATATTGCATCTTAAGGGTTTACCTTTCTTGGAAGCGAATCCAGAGCCGTGGATGAGGAACCTCTCCGTTGGTGAGCTTGGTGATGCTAAGCCTCCGGTTGTAACCCTGCAAGGTGTAGAAAAGGTTTCTAAAATAGTTGATGTGTTAAAGAACACCACACATAATGCATTCCCTGTTTTAGATGAAGCAGAAGTACCTTCTCAAATGGGTCTAGGAACTGGGGCTATAGAGCTCCACGGGTTGATCCTGAGAGCTCACCTAGTTAAAGTGCTGAAGAAGAGATGGTTCTTGACAGAGAAGAGAAGAACAGAGGAATGGGAGGTTAGGGAGAAGTTTCCATGGGATGAATTGGCTGAGAGAGAAGACAACTTTGACGATGTGGCAATCACAAGCTCTGAAATGCAGATGTATGTTGATCTTCATCCTCTCACCAACACAACACCTTATACGGTTATGGAGAACATGTCTGTGGCCAAGGCTTTGGTGTTGTTCCGGCAAGTGGGACTCAGACATTTGCTTATTGTTCCAAGGATTCAAGCCCTAGGAGTGAGTCAATACGCCCTTTTTGACTCTCTTTTACTTTCATATACTTGCTATAAAGCCTAATAACAAGTCTAATGACATAAATAAAAACAATTTTGCAGAGGTCTCCTGTCATTGGGATCTTAACCAGGCAGGATCTAAGGGCATACAACATTCTACAAGCTTTTCCTCACTTGGAAAAATCCAAAGGTAGAAAAGCACACTGAAGTGCTACTTCATCTCTTTTACCTGTTCTCTGTAAAAATGGCTTTGCAGCCAAATGTTGTTTTCTTCCCATTCTTGATGATGTTTCTGTCCAGTTTTGCATTTTTTTTCTTCATACCAAACAGAAGATGTTACCTTAAAATTATTGCACAAAATCTATGTTAATACTTGTAAAATCACAGTGAGAGAGGAACCATATCTCCTGTTTAAAAGGAACATATCAAAACTGTTTTCTCATCCACTACATGGTCTCCTGGACCTGGACTTTTGAAGTTCAATCTGCTACAAACACTAACTACTTAGAACGCACTTTCTTTAATCCCACTTTCTTTACTCCTGATTTCTTCTTTTTCTTCATCACAACTCTTCTCTTGAATACGGCCAAGACTTCTATGCTGAAAACAACATTTGTAAAGTAAGCACTTATTGGAGTATGAAACATAAAGTAGTTATTACTTATAAACTGATTACCTGTCAGTTCCGGGAAAGAAGTTGAAGCCATGTGCTTTTTCCAGCTCCCACGCTCTGCTAGATAACAATGACTTGCAGTCCTAAACCATTGTTTAGAAGTAAGTTAGAAAGAACAAAATAAGCGGAGTTCATTGGTAATATATATAGAGGTGATCTTAGTGATTGTCTCTAGTACCTCCTTAAAGCTTTCCCAACCACAGCTTATATAAA
Source organism: Diplotaxis tenuifolia (assembly GCA_014822095.1). Lineage (NCBI taxonomy): Eukaryota > Viridiplantae > Streptophyta > Magnoliopsida > Brassicales > Brassicaceae > Diplotaxis > Diplotaxis tenuifolia. The sequence goes on from JABAYD010016816.1 coordinate 13,870, forward strand.
TTAGTCTTTGTGGTAGAGTATTATTCTCCTCAGGGGTCAGCTTGTTGCCAGCTTGAACTGAAAGTTCCCTTGCTCTTAATATCCAAGGTCTCTTCTCCTCTTTTGCATTCGAGCTTGTGCTGAAATAGGAGAAAAGCAACAGACCTATAAAGATCTAGCTTTTGAGTTTTGTTGATGGTCTATGGAAGCAAATTTTAAAAATTTAAGCAGAAGAAAATGGAACAACCTCTGTGATGAAGACCTCATTCTTTTCTCAATGGAGGGGACAGACTCCAAAATCTGACGGAGAGAAGCATCCAGACCTCTCCTAGGAGGATCCACAACGACTACATCTGTTCCTATAATCCACGAAAGTGGGTTCTGTAGAATTTCCCGCACAAGGTAGAACACATCATTAAAAGTGTTTTAAAAAAAAATCCTCGAAAATTTAGAATTTTATTTTGCTAAAAGCAAACTGACAACTGAAGCATCTGCATGGTGCCACGTAATGCTGCAATTCAATGAGTTCGGCAACCTCTGGACTGTTTTCTCAAAAGACAGCCTAGCTTCTTTGTTAACCTCAATGCATTTGACAGAACTGCGATCAGGATAACGTTTAAAGTTGGGGTCAATCTTTTCATCAATATGAACAATATATACACATTCCTCTTAGTGCATGACAGATATGAACAATATATGTTCTTGCCTGCATTTCCTGGATGTAGCTAACGATAGTCCAATTACCCCGGCTCCTGCGTATAGATCAGCAACAGATGATCCGCCAGGAACATACTTATGCAGTTTCCAAAGCAAGCTATCAAAAGCCTGACACACAACAATGGATATATTAGGATTTATACAGCATTTACTAATTACTACAGCCGTCATAAAACTTCAGTTCAAACAAGCAGATATCAAATCTGCTAGCTGATCCACTCGCGGTTCATAAAGCTTAAACTTAATATCTGCATGCTCACCCGTGTATTTGCTTGGCCAAAACTAGAAGGATCCAAGGATATGTCAATTCCTCCAACGTGTTCCCAAAAATCTCTATCACCTAAAAGATGCCTCCATCTGTTTCCAAAGATTATCTAAAGACAAACGGAATGATTAAGTTTGATATTAAGTTACTGAAAAAAAAACAAGCATCACTTCTTAGGCAGAAAATATTTCAGTTCACAACACGTTAGTAGAAAAAGTATATGGGCTAACACTGATGATATTCCCGAATCTTTGACCCAAGCATAAGAAAACGAGTTCTCTGACTCACATTGTTAGTTGATGTCTGAAAGTTAGCCCAGACAGAATGGATCAGGTGAGACTTGCAATTGGGTCCACCCTTTCTCCACAGGAACTGCAAATGAGAAATACATAAGCAAAACTAGCAGAATAATCAAGCAAACCAAGAGAAAGGAATGAACGAAAGTTCCAGACAACTCACGCTTGACAAAGCTTGCAACTTATCTGCGTTATAAGATTTCTCATTTCTCGAGTTCCAGACCAAGGACACCTGCACTTTTCCTGAAACAAAGATACATACTCAGCAACTCTTCTTACAATCTTATTGCCTCACAACAGTGGAAAGATACAAAAAGTAAGAAAACTTTCCGACCATTTTTGTATCTCTGTGGGGCACGAAGTGATGTACTGTGCGTCGTAACAGCCATCTATAGAAAAAGCCATTACCATTTACCACACTGGACCAGATCGAAGTGCATAATTTTTCCATACATACTCAAACATGGTACATTGATACCACTAATAATCACCTGAACATATCGCAAGTCCCCAGTGCCCTGATCCTCATCAAATGGCACCACATCGAACACCTTAATACCTTTAAGTATAGCAAAACCCATCAAAATGATCAAATACAAATCAATCTCCAGATCTTCTGAATCAGAGAACAAATAAGAAACAATACCTTCTCTCAGTAATTCGATGGCAGCATTAATATTAGGATGATGAGCTGCAAAAATCAAAACTCAACCTAATCAAAACCATCATGACAACAGTAAAGAGATTTTTTTTTGCAGCGTAATTGAAATTACCTTTACATTCAGGGATATCTACAACGGTGTGAGTTCCCTCTTGATACAGCCCTATCAATGCATTATCCGACGTCCCACGAATGGCTAGTTTTGCTCGGCACCTCCATCCCCACTGTCACACAAGAAGCACACCATTCAAACAAAAAAAAATTCACCAGCATAAACCAAAACACCTCATGACGATAAGAAACCATCGAAAAGGTGAAATTAACCAGTCTACAACTATCGAAAGTGAAATCTTCTACGCCGTAACGCTTGAAGAAGCCTGAAGCTTCGTCCACGACAGGCGGACGCTGGAGATTGAACTCCTGCGTGCAGCCTGAGCACCTGAGAACACCATAGAGATGAAGTTTTAGCTCGCGTCGAATCAATTATCAGAAAATTTGATGAAGAAAGAGGAGCATACGATTGGAAATGAGGACACTGGAGTGAGCAAGCTAGCGAGTCGGAGGAGATTGACGGGAGAGAAAGAGAAGCGACGGGAGGCGAAGCCGGAGGCGACACGCGGCAGGTTATGATTGGATAACGAGCGCCGAACGAGAAAAGCGTCGACGAATGCATCGCTGCTAGCTTCACTGTTGTTGCCGGGAATGGATAAAGTTAATTAACAAAAATAAAATAATCTCTTCCCGGTTTGTATTAAACCAAATTAAAAATACCCGACCCGATTAGATCCCTAACCCGATACAAAATCCGACCCAGTTCAATAACACACTCTCTTCTTCCTCCGAAAAAACAGAGCTCACAAGCGCAAGAACAGAGATGAATCATTCTCCTCCGTTTCTCCTCTTCTTCTACCTCATTCTCCTTCTAACCCAAGATTTTCCCGCCTTTTCCCTCCGTTTCTCGCCGTCGCAGCCCAACTTAACCCTCTACGGCGACGCCGTCTTCCGCGGCCACACCATCTCCCTCACCCAGCAACAGCCCTGTTTCCCCTCACCGTCTCCACCAAACTGCTCCTCCTCCGGCCTCGGACGCGCTCTCTACGTTTACCCGATCAAGTTTCTAGAACCTTCCACCAACACAACAGCTTCTTTCTCCTGCCGCTTCTCCTTCACCATCATCGCTTCCCCTACTTGTCCCTTCGGAGATGGCTTCGCCTTCTTGATCACCTCAAAGGCAGATTCTTTCACCTTCTCCAACGGCTTCTTGGGTCTCCCAAACCCGGGTCTAGACCCGCACGTCTCCTTCATCGCCGTCGAGTTCGACACCGCGTTCGACCCGAGTCACGGCGATATCAACGATAACCACGTCGGAATAGACGTAAACTCAGTCGTCTCCGTGGCCTCCGTCGACGCGGTTTCGAAAGGGATTGATCTTAAGAGCGGGAGGGAGATGATGGTGTGGATTGAGTATAGCGACGTTCTCAAGCTCATCAGAGTTTGGGTTGGGTACTCACGGGTTAAGCCCAAGAGTCCGGTTTTAGCTGCGCAGATTGATCTCGCCGGGAAGTTTAAAGAGTACATGCACGTCGGCTTCTCTGCTTCGAACGCGCTTGGTTCAGCGTTTCATATCGTTGAGCGGTGGAAATTTAGAACCTTTGGATCTCATCCTGATGCTATTCAAGAAGATGATGACTGGTTGGTTTGCTTTGAGAATCCCCGGAACAGTCGTCACCGTTATGGTTTGGATGTTAGGGTTTCAGTTGTTGGGTTGAGGATACCATTTTGGAGTCTCTTACCTGGTTTGGCTGCTGTTGTTGTTCTCACTGCGTTTATTGCTTACTCGTTGATTCGAGGGAAGAAGAGGGTTGTTTGTGAAGGAGGAGGGATGAATAGGGTTCCGGGGAGATTATCATTGGCTGAGATAAAGTCTGCAACTTCAGGGTTCAACGAGAACACAATCGTGGGTCACGGAGCTACAGCGACTGTGTATAGAGGCTCCATTCCTACGGTTGGATCCGTGGCTGTTAAGCGTTTTGATCGGGCTCACTGGCCACAGTGTAACCGCAACCCTTTTACCACGGAGTCCTCTCTTGGAAGCAGAGGGTGAACATCATTCTCGGTGTGGCCTCTGCGCTTACTTATCTACACGAAGAATGCGAGAGACAGATCATCCACCGTGATGTCAAGAGCTGTAACATAATGCTTGACGCTGACTTCAACGCAAAGTTAGGTGATTTCGGGTTAGCTGAGGTTTATGAGCACAGTGCGATGTTATCTGGACGCAACGCTACTCTCCCAGCAGGTACAATGGGTTACTTAGCACCTGAATACGTTTACACAGGTATACCTTCCGAGAAAACCGACGTTTACAGCTTCGGTGTGGTGATTCTTGAGGTGTGTACGGGGCGTAGACCGGTTGGAGATGACGGGTCAATACTTATAGACATGATGTGGAGCCTCTGGGAGAAAGGGAAGGTCCTGGATGGTGTTGATGTTATGCTGAAGGAAGAGTTTGATGCAGAGGAGATGGAAAGAGTGCTGATGGTTGGGATGGTATGTTCGCATCCTGATTGTGATAAGCGGCCAAGGGTGAAAGAGGCTGTGAGGATCATACGTGGGGAGGCTCCGCTGCCAGTTCTTCCGGCAAGGAGGCCTTTGCTGAGGATACACTTGACTACAGAGGCGGAGGAGATGATTGCTGATAGTTTGGTTGGGGAGGAACTTCCTTGGATGACGCCTAAGTCACACTTTTAGCTGTAAATCACACTGTTTGATTTTGACCAAACATTCAGAATGATAGTTTAGTAGAATGGAGTTTGTTGATAGAAATCAAGATATGTACAAAAGCAAGAAACTTCAAATGATTTTTTTTGCTAGAAAAGACGAGTAATAGTTCCCTTTGTGGTTCATGTTTTGATAACATTGTCGTAACTTTATGCCCAAACAGGTAAAGACACAACAACCATTCTGGATTTTCATACCAGAGATTAGTAACTAGTTTTACTCGTCGGTACCAAAGTAGCGATCGCCATACTCACCCAAGCCTGGTATAACCCGAAAGTCTTCATTCAGACACTGATCTATTTCCGATGTCACAATCTTCAACAGTGGAAACCGTTTGCAGACACAATGGATTCCTTCCGGAGCCTGCAGAACGCGGAATCAATTGTGAGTTTGTGACTGGGAGATAAGAGTAAGAACAAGTTATGTGATGAAGTATTATTTGATTGATTTAACACTCACCGAGATAAGATTGAGGAATATTATGTGCGATTCAGGGACTCCTTTACGTATGAGTAGTTCTATCGCCTGACTTGCACAGTTACCTTCGAGAAATCCAATGAACCTTTAAGAGATGTACACTTCAAACCATGAGAACAAAACTAACTGTAAGTACCTGTGCCTAGAACAGGATCTAGAAGCAGGACATGGCGCTCGGAGATATCACTTGGAAGCTTCTCATATATAAGCTGATTAATATGCAAGGAAGACTTTTTAAGTTTCTTTGTTTGGAAAAAAGAGATATCATCTTTGTAAAACAGTCAAAGGTGTTGAGGAAAAAAACACACACAAACAAACCTGCATTCCGTTGTCGCCTTCACGATGAATAAGAATCTTCCCAATTTTAATTCCTTTGCAACATGCACGTAACGCGTTTTCCATGCTTTCACCACTAGTACAGAGTACAAAATAGAAAACCTTAGCCAAGAGAATAGAATGTCATATGAACTCACTCGACATATAAGCAAACAAACAATGTGTGCTTCCAATGGTACACACGTTTCTTTTGTCCCACATTTTGAAGGTGTAAACAAACTGGAAACCCAAACAGCTCCAGTCTCCATCTATCAAGAACTTCAAAACATGTAAGACCTTTCAACGCTCACCTTCGAATGATTGAGACCCCGCAAAGTTTCTTGCAGAAATCAACACCGCTATACACAGATCCTGGTTTGGGAAAGTTAAGAAATTATAATCAGGGGGATGCAATCGAACAGTAAATGCCACATAAAGCATTAGGTTTTCTCTTTGACTTCCATAATGCACAAACAATCTTTCTAGATCCATGACGAAAGAGATGATAATGGATCTCAAGAACTAATAGTCAAGTTTTTCAGAACCATGAATATCTTGAAGTAAAAGTTAAAGTATAACTACAGCTCAAGCCATTCTCCTGTTATACCTGTTGGAGTAACTACTTGTTTCTCAGTGAATGGCAAATGGCCAAGACCATGCTCTACAACCTGAAATGAATCCATTAACCATCAAAATAACAAACTTAAAAGCTGATACGTTGAAAGGAAAGCACGAATTAAAAAAAGTACCAGACGAATGAGGCGATCTGAGTAAAACACAAAGTCATGTTTTGATATGTCCTTCTCTCGAATAAGTGTATGCATGCCTCTTATCTGCAAATTATAATCTCAGAGTGAGAAAAAGGTTTTCAGCCTTCTCGTTAGATTCAAGCATCAAATATCTGGAAAAGGGCAAAAGGTACCTGAAATGTTGATTGGATAACAAAAAGATTTGGGTAGATTTTGCAGAGATCATGTTGCCCAAGTTTTGTGTGGATATGTTGCACAATCAAATCAACTGCAACGTGATTGTCACCTCCTCGAGGTATGATCACATCGGCATATTTCTTTGAAGGGAGCACAAAATCATCAAACGCAGGCTTCACAAACTTTGCATACTGCAAATGAAGATAACACCCTCAAACCAAGAAAAATTATGAAATAACGGAAGCTGCGGATGATGGCAGAGTTATATAGAAGAATAGTCAAATGAGTGGAACTAAAGAGTCCAGAGTCGGTAACACTGAATTGTTCAGTACTGAACAAAAACAATAAAGTGGTGGTTCCTGGTCTCGTATTCAACACAATTAGAGCACTAACTTAGATATGTTGACCTGACTGACAAGTTTTACACCAAAATCTTAAACAAAGACTAACCTGTTCAAGCACAGAATCAACATCCCTACCCCTCTCAACCGTGTCACGTCTGATTCTGCGAGCAAGCCTCACATCAGCATCTGTAACCAATTAATAGCTACGATCAGGATTTTTAACTTTGATAGGATTATAGGCACTATAAGGAGAATCAAAGTTGGCTAATTATATAGCCCCCACGGCAGTAATACAGTATACAGTACTCACTAAGAGTTGTTCAGAAATTAAGATCAAATAAAGGAAAAGAAACAAATATACTGCAACTAGTTATCCTGGAGTTAAGGTGGCAACCTGTGTCAACGAAGATCTTCATATTCATCAGATCCCGAACTCGTGAGTCATGAAAAACGAGAATCCCTTCCAAAATTATGACATCACAAGCATTGACCTGAAAAAATTCCCCCACTGACTGGTTTAACAAACGATAACCCTCATAAACTCAACGCCTAAAATACTTTAAAATATGGGTTATCATTTCAAAAAAACAACATTCTGAAGATCCAACCACCACATGGAGTTAGAAACTAAAACCATAAAACCGCAGAAACATAACATTTAAAGACGGCCAAGAAAAGGAGACACATCTTAGACAATAGATAACAAAGAAAAGTATGCACCTGGCGGAAAGCATCTGATTTACGTTGATGGGTCTTGAAGTCGTAAATTGGAATTTGATAGGGTTGCCCACTCTTGAGTGTATCAATGCAATGCAAAAGCTGCTCAGTGTCAAAGGCATCTGGAGAACAAAAAAACAGTGTTCTCAAACAAGAAAGAACAACCAGAGAGAAATCAAAGGAAGAACCAGCAGTAAGAAAAATCTACCAGGATGATCGAAATTGTATTCTTGCACACGTGCCAGTTCTTCAGACGTCAGACCACGGTAAAATGAATCCTAATCAATTAAACAGTACATCATATTTCCAAGCTACCGAGTGAGGAGTAACTGAGGAGAGGAAAGGCTTAAGAAGCAAACCTGGTTAACTAGAACAATGCGATGATCATGAAGTTGCTGGATGATCATGTCACATACCGTGGTCTTACCCGAAGCTGTACCACCAGTAACTCCTACATAATTAAAATTTTAAAAGGAAAACAAAATCAAGCCCTAGGAAATGGTATCAAATCCATATATCTATTAGCTTACTCAAATTCATCAAATCAAAACAGTAGTAAGCCCTATAAACTGATATCAATCCGAATATCTCTAAACTCGGAATCACAACCCTAAGATAAGATCAATATAATGCAGTAGAACCACCAAACAGAAAAGAACTACTCGATGATCGGCATTCTAGAGAGTTCGACTATTGACTACGCGAAGTTCAAAGCGCTAAGGAGAATCGAAAATCACCGATGACGAAGGGCTGATTGGGCGCGGCGGGATCGGAAATAAGGGAGAACGATGGAACACCGGACCGGAAGGGAGAAGGGGAAGAGTTGGCGGATTTGGACGGAGAAGAGAGAAGGCCGTCGAGGCGAAGACCGGAGAAGTGAGGCCCCGATGCCTTCTCCATTACATAGTCGATCGAGGTAGAGTCTTCCGGCATTGGATTCCCGGTGAAATTTCGATTAGGTCTCCGGAGAAGAAAACGAGAGTCGACGATTCAGGAAAAAAAAAATTGTTCCGAAGTGATCAGTGACTAAACGATTTTGCACAATACGGCAACTCCACTTGATTCTCGCTCCCTCCGTCTTTTTAAAAATATTTATTGACAGAGAAACGTGAAGGAGACTCTGCTAAATTACTAATATTAATTTATTTTAAATAGGATTTCACTTTTGTATTGTTATTTGAATTGAATAATTACTGTTGTGTTCACTAAACTGTAATTTAAAATACTTTGTTTGGAAAAAATTGAAGGAATCTACTAAATTTAAATATTCATCTATTTAAAAAAAAATTTGTTAAAGAGGACTTTTTCTATCTTATTTGAAGATATCTAATTAGTGTTGTGGTCAGTTTAAGTGAGCTTGAAACTAGTTGTAAAACTGTAAAGAACTAATAAAACGTTGCGCTGAAATATGTTTGGAATACCTTTTCTGAGCTTTATTGTGAACAAAATAAATATACTAGATCGATTTAATAATATTATTAAAAGTGGGCTTAATAGAGAATATTCCAACCGGACCAATCAAGTGGATATGATGGTGGGAAGCCAAAGTAACTGAGAAATACGGATATAACAACAAAATCAGAAATGCAATATTCGAAAATACATAAAATGAAGCAAAATACAACAAATACGGATTAATAATACGAAAATTTATTTATATTCTCCTCCCCTCCCAAAATATATTCCCCGATGCAATACAAAAGCCTTAATCCTCCTCAGAAAGCCCAAACAAGACCAATCACTAACGACCCAACAGCCAATACATATCCAATGGAAACACGTAACCCATTACTCGAACTCGACCCGGAGCTCGAACCTGAGTCGGTATTCGAACCCGAATCTGAGTCGGAGCTTGAGTCCGAACCCGGAGAGGAAGCGGCGGTGGAGCCAGTAGAGACAACGTTGACTTTAACCTTCATACCTGATTGGCAATGCCCTGGGGTCCCACATGCGAAATAACGAGTGCCGGTTTTAGACAGCTTAACGACGTCGTTTCCAGAGCTTAAGGAGTTTACAGGTGTTCCCAGGTCACAACTCTTGTATGCCGCTTCGCTTCCCAGCTCTACAACGCTGTGTAGTCCGGAATACTTAAAAACTACAAGGAACCAATAATACAGGTTTGGTTAGCCTTAACCGGACGGTTTAAAAAATGAATTCAGATTAAAAAAACACATACCAAGTTGATCGCCGACTTTGAAAGATTTATCGGACGACCAGGAATCAAAGTCAACGGACTGATCCCATCCTTGGCTCCCGCCTATCACATGCTGCGCTGCTAACGTTGTCTTAACTGCTAGTAAACCGGAGAAAACCAGGATAA
>JABAYD010016821.1:0-15895 GCA_014822095.1 Diplotaxis tenuifolia
TATATATATGATATGTTGTTTGTAAATATTTTAAATAGCACTTGAATGTGTCTTCTTCCACATGTCCCATCCATTAAATATATGAATTTTAGTAAATTAGAGTTGAGAATTAGCTTATTTCGGGTATGTTTGGTTTGGAATCCCATGCAACAGAGAAGTGTCATCCCTTTAACAAGTAGATTAGTGTCTTGATACTTTTTGGGAATCATTCATCGAAGAATATTGTCCAAACTGTGCATGTTAGTCGCTTATGTTGCGTAGTTGAAGGAAATCACTAACAAAATTCGCAAATCAAACGGTTTTCGCTGTTGACACGGAACAACAAAACTTACGATCGTACTTGGGTTTTACTGCAGTTATGCATGTAATTTAACTTTTAGCTAATGTTAACATATCATTGTTTTTAAATTTAGCTTTGATGTTTGCTATTTCTCTGAAATTTGAAAATTTCCACACGAGAAAATGATTATTTAGTGGACACAATTGCACTTCATGATGAAATGGCCATTCGTCGTCTTGTGTTCTCGTATCCTAGGATTTGAAAGGTAATATTTATTCAGATATTTCATATAACTTGTCGAATAATCCAACCCCAATGTTGCTTATTTGAATACGTAATGTGCGATTTGTGCTTCTAGGTATTTCATGGGGCTCAAAATGTTGTTACTTGGCTGCAAAGGGATTTCCATATTTATTTGGTCAATCTCTTTGATACATACATGGTATATACTTTTTGTGTTCATTATTTATTGGGTTATTTATGTATGCATACATGTTGTTTCTCTGCAGGACCGTCTAATAGCATGTGCATTTGGAGCGATCGGACAAGACCAAAAGAAAAAATAAGTATAAAATAAGAAAAAATAAAAAAAAATTAAAGATTATTAAAAAATATATAGATAAATTATGATAAAAACTTTAAAAGCTTGAATATGTTGCAAACTTAAATCTTATAATTTTAAAATATACATCAAACTTAGTTATTAACTTTTAAACTAGATGTTTAGCCCGCACATGCGGGCTTAATCCTTACGAATACTCCTTAGTTTATGTTTTATTAATTCAAAAATCAACTTAATAAGTTATTTTTTGTGTGTTTTAAAAAAAATAAATCAAACATAAAATTAATTATAAATAACCTCACTCACATATCAAAAATAATTTTAGAAAAATATTTTTAAGATAACAACTTTATACATTAGAATTATCTTATTTTCTAAAATATATTAGTATTAATATAAATTTGTTTTAATAAATTATTTAAACATGAAAAATAAATAAAATCACATCTTATATAAATTTAAAAAAATCATCAAATTCTTAAATTTTCTAATAGAAAATATATTTTCAAGACAACAACATAATACATAAGAATTATCTTATTAGTAATGTAAAACTATTCAATTATATATAAAATTATTAAAAACCTAAAAAATAACCAAAATTACGTAAAATCATGAAGAAGTTGAAAAAAAAAACATATCAAATAAAAAATATTACCTAAAATCATAGAGAACTTGACAAATCAACAAATTCTTAGATTTTTAATATATATTTTTAATTATATATAAAATTATTAAAATCCTAACAAATAATTAAAATGATCTAAAATCATGAAAAAGTTTAAAAAATATTAAAAATATGTTAAATAAGCAAAATTACCTAAAACCATAGGAAAATTGACAAATCAGCAAAATATTAAATTTTTATAATAAAAATATATTTTCGAAATAACAATACAATACATAAGAATTATATTACTTTCCAAAAATATAATGAGTAACAAGAATTATTTTAATTATGTAATATAACAAACTATATATTTATTAAAATTGAAAACTAAAACAATTACCTAAAACAATGGAGAACTTGACAACTAAACAAACTTACTTCTCAAATAAAAATAATGAAGAAGTTGAATAAATATAAAATTATCAAAAACATGTGAAATAAGAAAAATTACCTAAAATGATATAAAAGTTGACAGATCAACAAATTCTTAATGTTTTATAATAAAAATATGTTTTTAAGATAACAATACAATACATGAAAATATATTATTTTCTAGAAAAAAATATTAGTAACATAAATTATTTTTAATTATATAATATAACAAAATATTTATAAGATTATTAAAACTTGACAAATAACTAAATACCTAAAATCATGGAGAACTTGACAAATAAAAAATATTAATTCTTAAATCATTGTATAGATAATCTTATTTTAAAGGAAAATAATATTTATTAATAGAAATTCCTTTATATATAATAAATTATATCTAAAATTACCGAAAATATGACAAATAAATAAAATAACCTAAAATCATGTAAAAATAGACAAATAAATTATTATATTATTCATATTTAAATTCGTTTTTATATAATATATTATATATAAAATTATTAAAAATATGACGCATAAGTAATATTAGCTAAAATCATGGAACATGTGACAAATAAGCAAAATCACTTCATAAATAATAGTATAGATTTCTTTAGTAAATCATTAAATATATAGCAAAAAATATGATTAATATTTTTTTTGAACAAGGTTTATAAAAAATTTGAGAGGACCATGATTCTCTGTTTCCTAATTTGGTTTTGCAGGCTTGTTTGGTATTGAAAAAGCCTCAAAAGTCACTGAAGGGTTTACTACAAACAAATTGCAACATAGCGACATACAAGTCAATACTGGTAAGTGTATTTTCTTGCTAATTTTTTCTGATAAGAACTTCAAAAAAGTTCTTATCAGCGATTACACACTCAAAAACCAAGAACATAGGGTTTGACAAAGAGTCCATATCTCTTCTATAGTCACATGACTATCCTGATACACCTCTCACAAGATGCATCACATGTTAATTCCCATAAGTGCTCCACGCTAACCCTCAAGCTGAATGATATATTTGACATACCGAAGCTGTCATCAATCTCAAGTTCCTTGAAATAGTGAAGCCCTTCCCAAACAACAAAGCTTTGAATCTGCCAGCCGAGTCACTGAGAGCCAAACACATAATCAAGCTCATGCATCTTTTGATAAGTTGTACCATGGCCAGCTATTTTCCTCTTGAGAATTCGTAATGGAGTTGTAGTATTCCAAGCTATTTTCCACTCCACATCTATTGATAAGATTACTTCATCTTAATGTAGTCTCTACAATATCTCAGTCACTACTAATGATTCATCTGCAACAAATAACATATTATCAGCCAGTGTTCTTTGCTCTGGCCTGGTTTTTAGTTATCATATAAGCTGTATGTGCATGTATATTGCACATACAACCTACAGCAAGCAAATTTAGAATATGACTGAGCTTGAGCCATTGATTCCCTTTCACAAATCCAAAATGTTCTCTCTGTTTCTATCTGCATAATGCAAAAAAGCTATTTCCAAGGAATTTGTCTCCAATCTTAAGCCATTCCACTACTTTAGTGATTCCTTCATTGCATCGGTTCTGGCTCCACACTTGACTTGTCCTTAGTAATATCAGGTTGCATAAGAACTTCTGGAGAGGAAAAGCTCTTGATTCTGCCAACTTGAACTGTGAAGTTCCACACGAAGCATGATAAATTCATCATTGTACTAGTTCTGGTCTGTTTTGCACTGCTTTCTCCAGTATTATCCACATTCCAGCTTTCTCAGTCCATAACAGTAGCAGATTGTGGCTGTTCCATCACATGACATGAAAGAATTATAGCTTGACTCACATTGCCATGAGTCTCTTTTTGAGAAACGTCAAAAACTATAATGCCTCCTTTTTTTCTCTGTAGACGTTTTGTATAAATACTCAGAGAAATTTCAGTGCAATGAAACAGTTAACATTATCACCAGCTATCCTTTGAGCGAACCAATCTTGAATTCTTGGTCAAGACTAAGAGCATTGATTAATGTGGATCTCTTAGAGTGAGGTTCTTAACGCCTCTTAGCTTACTAAGAAAAACTAATAAACGTTTCTTATATTCTTATTTAAGAGACGTTTCTTAGTTAAAAGCTAAAGGACATTTCTTATATTACGCTAAGAGCCCACCTTAAGAGATCCGCATTAATTATGCTCTTAGTTTGGTCTACAATTTTTGGAGTTTGGTCCTAAGGAGCATAACACATTCATAGAACAAAACAGAACTTCATATCAGATCAATAACAAGATGATTCAGTTTGCTTATACAACGTATACCCGTAAATCCATGTGTATTATACACTCAGGTATCACAAAACAGTCATAGAGTGAGTTTATGGCATTACAGTACAAAATACAAACAGAAACAAACAACATTTCCAAGAGAAAATTGTTCACTCTCTTTACTTGTAGTTGTGTACATGTATAATAAATCAACAAAGATTCTGATTCGTCTCTGCAAGATGATGATGATGCTAATGAATGCTTTACCTTTGGATCAGAGAACTTGTCTGAGCTAGAACGATGTCAGAATTCGTCAGGTTTCCAGATTCATCGTAATCGAGTTGCTCAAACTCTTCCATGATCCCAGCTACATCTTTCTCATCAATCTTCCCCATTTCCTTCAACTTATATACAATAAACTCTGCAGCTCTGAAACACACAAACACACAAATATAAGAAGAAGGAAACAAAAGAGAGAAACAAGCCTGAGAATGTCTCACCCAACAACTCTATCTTCATCAAGATCAGCAGCTTTAAGATCATTATTAGTAATCCTTCTAGTCAAAACCCATTTCACCAACTCCCTCTGTTTTGTTTCTGCATTCAACTCAGCTACATAGAGTAAAAACTGAGCCAAACATATAGTACTCATCATGATCCAAAGCACAGCAAAAAGCCTCCCAGTTCCAGAGTTAAAACTTATGTCTCCATAACCCAATGTAGTAACTGTGGAGCAGACACAGTAGAATGCTTCAATAAACGGCATTTTCTCATACGTTACAAGGAAAACTAATGTAGCGTACATCTTATTCCTCACATGTTTTGGATTTTAGTTTTCTGTTTTGTTTTCTTTATTTCCTTTTCTACAATATGTTAAGTTGCTTACGAGATAAAGATCAATTGACTTAATCTCTTATAGGTTTAGGATTTTTAATTACCTATATAAGTGATCTCTCAGCTTTGTGAGAAGACACAACTTTCATATCTGATTTTATAAAACTTAGAGCTTTGTGTTATTCAAACTCTTCATCCTTATTTCCGGGCATTCTGAGAATTCAACGGATCTTAAGAAGGCAAGTTAACGAGCATTCGCAGAATTCAACGTTACCTTTGCACTATCGGTTACTAACGGATACTTCCGCTCCGTCAATTGGTAACAGAGACTTTTGATTACGATTCTATTCGTGATTTTCGATCTTCGATTTTAATGGCTCCTCATCCAAACGAATGGACACAGATGCAACAATTCTTGGAAGATTTTCATGAAAACTTTCAAGACAATATGCAACGAACAATGGCTGAAGCAATCCAGACCGGAGTTCAGGCAGGGGTACAAGCCGCCTTGGCAGCACACGCCGAACAAGAAAACGCCGGCCAGGCGAATGTAGGACAACCTCCACGTCGCAACCGACACAACAATCCTGTCTTTGACGAAGACGATGACGATTCCGATGGGGACAATCCGTTAGGAGGAAACATCAACAATCAACAAAGACACCAGGGTCGGGAACGATATCCAAGACAAAATGACGATATACGCTGGACTTCGGGTATCAAAGTCGATCTCCCGGAATACAAGGGTGGATCTCAACCAGAAGACTTACTTGACTGGTTTGTAACAGTTGATGAATTCCTGGAATTCAAAGACGTACCGGCCAACAAACAAGTCTCTCTCATTACTACCCGATTCCGCAGTCATGCCGCGTCATGGTGGAACCAACCGAAGCTCACGCGTAGTTGTCGGGGCAAAGAAAAAATTGTCTCATGGGATAAGCTCAAAAAGCATATGCGGAAAACCTTTATTCTGTATAACTTTGAACGTCTCTTGTTTCAAAAATTTCACAACAACATACAAGGAACACGTATGGTCGACGATTATGCCAATGAGTTCTACCAGATGCTGACTTGAATTGATATACAGAACTCCGAGGATCAACTCGTAGCACGCTTTATTGCGAGATTACGACCTCAGTTACAGACTATGTTACATCAGTTTGATCCAAGCTCGGTGGCTGAAGCTAGACAACGTGCATTCCTTGTGGAACAACAGGCGCGACTCGGTTCCAACCAGGAACAACACGTCTCGCCAACGTACTTCAACACCCACCACAGACGACACAAAGTCAACATCCTTCAAGGACATACAAACCAATACAAAAATAGCAGACAACGCCGACGCACGACCTTCCCGCCCTAACGCTTTACGGTGTTTTACTTGTGGAGAACGAGGGCACATCCAAACAGCATGCCCTCTTAAAACTCGTTGTGGTTTGTTAGCCACCGAAGATGATATCAACGGAGATCCTATCTATGATGATGATAGAGGTCAGTTCGATGATGTCGAAGAAGAGCAAGTGAATGGGGACGTTGGTACCTTTTTAATGCTTCGAAAAAATTGCTTTGCTCCAAAGACAACAAAAGCTTGGCAAAGGACTTCGTTATTTAACTCTACTTGCACGGTGAAAGGCAAGATCTGTCGTTTTGTCATCAATTCTGGTTGCTCCGCGAATGTCGTGTCTGAGGAATATGTTAAGAAACTTGCTCTCGCCATCGAACCTCACCCTCATCCATATCGTTTGTTGTGGATGCAAACATGCGCGGAGGTACAGGTTTCTAAAAGAACTCTACTCTTATTATCTATTGGATATTTTTACAAAGATTCTGTGACATCGCTCCAATGGACGTGTCTCACATCATTTTGGGTCGTCCATGGCAATACGATCGTGAGGTGATTCATAATGGGAAACAAAATACCCATTCCTTCATGTTTGAAGGTCGTAAGGTCACTTTATTTCCATCTCCGGAACCAGACGTCGCTATATCTAAAGACATTAATCGCACCTCGTCAAAACAAGGCCTCCTTATCGTCTCCAAAGCTCAGTTTGAAGAAGAACTTCGGGAGCCTTGCCCGATTTTTGCTCTGGTGGCAACAGACAGTAACTCTGAGCAAAGCAACATGATCCCAACGGGTTTCAAGGCGCTCATCAACGAGTTTCAAGATCTGTTCTCGGACGAGCTCCCGGCAAGATTGCCACCGCTTCGTGACATCCAACATCACATCGATCTCGGTCCTAATGCGGCTTTGTTTTTACGGGATCATTCACCCAAGACCGTCCAAAGACATGCACGTTGGTGGATTCTATAGTGAAGTTGAATAAACTTGCAAAAACATTGGCGAATCAAAATGTTTTTGCTGTGGATACAGAACAACACGACCAAAGATCCTACTTGGGTTTTACTGCACTTATGCAGGTAAAACTTTTAGCTAATGTTTACAAATTACTTTCTATTTAATTGAATTTAGCTTTGATGGTTGCTATTTCCCTTAAATTTTGAAGATTTCCACACCAGAAGAGGATTATTTAGTGGATACAATTGCACTTCATGATCCAATGGCAATTCTTGGTCCTGTATCTTATGATCGTAAGATTTGCAAGGTAATTTTTCTTCATATATTTCATATGACTTGTTGAATAATACAATCCAATGATGCTTATTTAATCATTTAATGTGTGATTTGTGTTTCTAGGTGTTTCACGGGGCTCAAAAACGATGTTACTTGGCTGCAAAGGGATTTTCATATCTATTTGGTTAATCTCTTTGATACATACATGGGATACACAACGTTTTGTGTTCATTATGTATCCATATATGTTTGTTTTTTCTCTGTATCTTAATTTGGTTTTTGCAGGCTTGTTTGGTATTGGAAAAACCCCAAAAATCACTGAAGGGTTTACTACAAAGTATCTGCAACGTGGAGACCGATAAGTCAATACAGGTAAGTGTAGTTTGTGTGTGTGTGTTTTCTGCGATTCCTTGTATATAATAACTTTTAGTTCATATACCATTTAAAAAATATGTTATAAGAAAACTAAGCCATTTTAGTAATACATTTAAAATAATAATGACAAATAAAATTTTAACTATAAATTTATTTTATTTGAATTATAAAAAAAATCTGCTAAGAAAAAATAAAAAATATAACTAAAAATTCAAATATTTTTATAAAATAATATATAATTCAAAATTCATGTAATGTGCCAAACTCAGAAATATTTATATAATTTTCCAAAGTTTTTATGACGAAATAAAAAAATTATAAAATAAAAATTCAAACTCAAAATGATAATATTTTAAATTTTACAAAATAAAAAATTATAGATAATAATGTTTGAAATGCACCTCGAAAAACTAACTATATATACTGTATAAATTAAAGCCAAATTTTAGTATATTTTTGATTGATGTTATTTTTGAAAAGTGATACTTAATTTATGGTATTTTAGACAATTTCTCAAAATATTCGCATGTACGTGGGGTTAAAATCTAGTTATTTCTTGTAGCAGACTAGACTCATGTTTTTCGTAGCACATTTTAGTAGCAATGCTTGGTGGTTCGGTACAGATAATTGCAAAGTTATTTTTTATTAGTCAATGGAAACATATAACTCTACCTGGAAGTACGAGTGAGCTGTCAAGGCAGGGTCATGGTCGAATCTTACTAATGTGGTTGATGTTTTCCGTCCGGTTGTCTATGCGTGAGACATTGTGCTCCATGCATTGCATATATATCAGTTTCAGTAACACAATTATCACAGTCCATGAGATTAGACAGAGTTGGTCCGGAGACTGATTTGTGGTTGAGACTTGCTAATCACATGTCACGTGAGAAGTTTCTCCTGAAACATAGGTGCACGAGTAAAGTACTGCAGTGTTGGAAGTGATATATACAACACCATGAGCTTAGTGAAAGTGTAATAGAGACTATGCTTGAAACTCAAGGTACGGTTAGCAGTACTGTTTTGATCAGAGGGATTCTCCATTATGATGATGATATCTATGTGCTTACCACAACCAAAGAGAATACGTCATTGAGGGAGATATTAATGAGAAGAACCTGCTGGCTTTTCATGTGTACAAGAAACAATGATTCCAGTGCTGATGTTTTCGTCATCAAAGAACAACTCTCAGTCATATGGTACAAAGTTTCTAACTGTGAACCAAGCTTGCAGCCTCACGAGTTATTGGATGGGGTAAAGATAGTTTTGGCATTGCTGACTTGTTTGAAAGAGTTCAGTTGACTCAAAAACCAACAATGGTCAACATGAGGCATCTTGCATACCAGTGGTTCGACAAAATGATTCTTAGAGGCAGTAGATACCAGTATAATAATCAACTGCTCAAAATCTCCAAATCACGGAACTTCAAGTTTAAAACCAAAGCCACAAGAGATTATTTACATACAGATCTTTGGTATAATGAGACAATAGAAGATGGTGATACAAAGGATATTGAAGTAGAACATTTGATTCTTGATAGTTTGGGGCCAGCAAGTGTGTCTCATTCATGCTGGCAAGCGCTTTATGAGATGGTATGTGGGGCATAAACTTCTTGGTTTCTGTCTTATGGAACAGAAAGACAAGAAAGAAGACAGTCATGAGCTTCTTCAAACATGGGAGACAGCTTTATTATGTGTTCCTGAAGCGACTTGAGTGGTTACTTCAAGAACGATCTAAGGAGAAGAGAAGCGCAATTCAGAGCCTGAGATTGAGCGGTTATTATGTGAAGGAGTTGCGGAAATACATTTTATCAGTATCATTTGGGAAGGAACATAACTTGTTAGTTACAAGTATTCAGTTTGTTAGCTACGGTGTATTATTGAAGAATGGATTGCTGAATTGTTTTCTTGATCGACATGGGCACAAGCCTCTTTCTGTGCAGACAGCTTCAGCATATCAGCGGTGGGTTATGTTTAGTGCTATTATGTTGAGAGACATTCACAAGCTACCGCTGGTATACATCTTGTGGAGGCGACTCATGGTTAGAGGTCTGATACAGTTGATAGTTGGCTGCTCGTATATACAGTTTTGGTTTACTGTTTCACATCACCATCAAGTGTGTATAGAGCCACTCCTGTTACGGTGGGACGTTAGCAAGGCAATATACAAACAAAGGAAGTCTATGATGTCTTGCTATCTTGAGGGACACGACAAAAATAAGCCATGGGAGAGAACACAGGCTGGTACATGTAAGAAATGTGATGAACAAGCTCAAGAACACAAGAGAAAAAGAGAGAGAGATGAGTAAATTTGAATTTAAGAGAGAGAGAGTAAAGAAGGATATGTTTTCCTTAATCAATTATGAACATCCAAACCTACATTTAAAGACATACACTTTTGTATAAGACAAGACTAATAATAATAAACAAAGATGTATCTGCCCAAGTTGATAATGACTTCTCACAACAGCTATAAATCCCACTTGCTTTCCCAAAAGTCTCTAACGTCTATATATCACTTCATCATTTCTGCAACCCTTTTCTCAAGTTTTTCAAGTCTGGTATACAACCTTTCAAGTCTTGTGAACAGATTCTCAAGTTTGCCAGCCAAACTCTTTTCTAAGCTTTCTGATTATGATTCTTTCTTGACTCTTTTATTCCTCTTGTCAATAGTACAAGCCAACATATACTCACGCTCATGCTGGGGAAATACTCAGGCTTGTCATTGGTTAGTTACAGAGAGCTGGATACACAAAATGAGATACAACATGTGGTTGAGAAGAGTCTACAACGGAAAATTGTGTATATGCAAACACATCAAGCTTTCACATTGAATATACAGTGGATACAAAAAGAGAACGAGCCAATCTTGTTTCAGATCACTGAGACTCTACTACAATTCTCACTTTGTTTTGAGCAGCAACTTGTTACAACAAGAGGACATAGATTACAGCTTCAGCAACGATATTTCTCTTCCCCTGTAACCTTGTCACTGAAATGCTTTTTGTATCTGGAAAGTAGTCATTTCCGATGAAAACCACCTGACTTTTCTCTTCTGCCATCTCTTTCGAATGCACAAAACTATATTTCAGAAACACACTGCTCTGAAACATAGAAGACCAGCAACACTGACCCACTGATGCTGCTTGAGTTTTTACTTGAATTTCCCTCTTTTTGGGGATTTTTTTATGCACATAATGTAGCTTCAGGTCCCGAAGCATTTTATTGCTACTAATCATATAATTTTGTCTGCAGACTGGAGACTGGACACTACGGCCACTTCCAGAAAGGATGTTTGAATATGCCAGAAAGGATACACAATATTTGCTTTAGATTGCAGATGTTTTGGCTGCGGAGCTCAAAGAAGCTAAAAACTATGATGCTGCTGTTACGAGGTCCAACGAGATGTGTTTATCACTATACACCAAAGGACAAGAAGATTTCAAATTGGCTAATCGGCAACAACCAGATTGTCGGGAACTTGCTTGGAAACTTTGCTCATGGAGAGATCTAATGGTTAGTTTCCATGTGTATTTTTATTATTTCACTTCGAAATTTCACAAATAAATATATCTGGATCTTTACAACATTCAACGTGCGTTTCTTTTCTCAGGCTCGGATCCACGATGAAAGCAGAGAATTTGTGTTATCTGATGAGGCTATGCTCGAATTTGCTCAGAAAGCCCCAACCATGGATGATATGATAGATAAATCAACCAATGATACTGATCAACAAATGGGGGAAGAGGCGTCTGATGTTTTTCGGTATCATCAGGATGATTACTTCAATCAGATCATCAACGACAAGTTGGTGGCTCTTGACCAAAAGTGTTTGGGTATCAATGGAACATGCCGGATTAATCTGCTGAATCGTTTACTTCTGGAAAATTTCAGTATCAAGCCTTTTTCAGCTCTTGTGAAAAGTGGGAAACAAACTAAGGTTTCACCCAAACCTATACGTAAGCCTGACGTTGCTGTGTAGGAGAGAGACGGAACTTTGAAGTTTTTGTGTAACCATGGAAAAGGACAATGGTATGTGAGGACGGGGCTTGCAGAAGAAACTCAAGTTCATGGAGAATATGCGTTACAGTTGAAGAATGAAACTCTGGGTGGTCCTGAAAAAGTTGAGAAGAAGAAGGCTTTGTGTAACAGTTGCGGGCAAGAAGGGATTGAGTTGAATCGTCACCTGATAGTACCACCATCATACAGGAAATATTTCACGGAGACGCTTAAAATGGATCAGTCTCGTGATATGGTGTGGCTTTGTCAAGAGTGTCGAAAGTTTGCTCAAGAAGCTGGAGAGGCGTACAAGAAAGTGGTGAATTCAAGATATGAAGTCTCCCAATCTTCTCATGTTGGAGGTAAAGAAGATTTTGTAAACATTAGAAGAGCTGCTGCAGCGCTTTTGGATAGGCCGAGCATACCGGAATCTTGCCGTGACGAATACATGGAGACGTACATGTCAAATATTTTCACTTACACATTTAGTTTATGAACCAACTGTGATCATTTCAATTGGTGTTAGATCGTAGAGAGGCATTATGGCCGAAGCAACCTTTCGCGCGAGGATTTGGAAGGAGTTCGAAAGATTGGGTTGATGAGTTCTAAGGAAGAAAAAAATGAAACAAGTGTAGAAAATAAATCATTGATAATCTGTTAAAGAAAAAGGAGTTAAAAGGTTTTGTGAAGAATGGAGGCAAGAATTCGTGAACCATCTCCATTCGACAGATTTACCTAGTGAGTGGGGCATGTAACACTATTCACTTCACAATGATGTCTTTTAGTTTTTTTTTGTGGTTAGTTGAGTCGTTTGTGACTTTGACTTCATCATGGAAATTTACTTAATGACTGGAGCATGTAAAAGTCACTTAACAAGGATGTTTTTTTTTTGTTTTTTGTTATTAGTTTAGTCAAGAGTCATATGTGACTTTTGACTGTGAGCATTTCAGCTCGTGCTCATGAAATAAGTGTATATAGATGAGATTACTCCAGACTTTTGCATTTGTTCATTCATTACATGTTATGTAGAGATTTACTTTCAAACATTAAAAGTGGAGCTAAAAGAAATTTTCTGAGTTTCATTCTTCTCATCATTACATGTCCATTGAACCAATTGAATGCTTGGTCTCTAAGAGTATTCTTAAGAGAAATGCAAATCAGATCAATAAAACAATGGGAATATTATTTTTTAGACCAAAAATTGGTAACAATGTCTTATTAGGCTAATTTCTATTTTGCACAAATTTTGCCTTTATATATTTTCGAAAATAGTTTAAATAAATAGTTTATGAACAAATTTGTTTTTCTAAAATTGTAACTAGTGATAAAATACCTATATCAATTTAGTGGTATTTTTTCCCATTTCAAAAATGTTTAAACTATAATTTCATATTTTATTCTAAAAAAAGTAGCATTGACAAAAATATCAAATCTATTTTTTTCATAAAATCTAAAATGTTTAGATAACGTCTTCTACCTATATAATTGTAATCAAAATATGTTTAGAAATCATAAACTCTGTACAAATTGTAATCTACAAATTACCATATTTCTAAATTGAGTATAATACAGAGGCCGAGCATACCGGAATCTTGCCGTGACGAATACATGGAGACGTACATGTCAAATATTTTCACTTACACATTTAAACATTTTCATCAATTATTATATTTTAATATTTAACTATTGTTTTTAATTGTAATTTTGAATTTTTAATTGCAAATAAGGGCATTATTTCCATTTAAAAAACTTGAATTATTTATTTTTACAACATTTTAATTATTTTTGTTTACAACATTTTAATTTTTAATGTTTTCTTTTATTTTAATTACTTTATTTTTTTGTCAACAAATTAATTATTTATTATATTTAATATTTAACTATTATTTTAATTGTAATTTCGAATTTTAATTGCAAATAAGGATATTATTGTCCTTTAGGTAATATTTAGCCTAATGAGACATAAAGTATATGAGATTAGTCAAATAGGACATAGTTAACATTTTTTTGGCCCAAAAAACAATTTTCCCTAAAACAGTTTAACTATTATCATCAGCTAGACTTTGAGCAAACCAGTTTTGGATTCTTGGACAAGAGTGCATGTAAGAATCTTGGTTTGGTCTGCAGTTTTGGAGTTTGGCCTTAAGGAGCATAACAGAAGAAAACAGATCTTCATATCAGATCAATACCAAGATTCAGTTTGCTTAGAAAATCGTATACGTGTAAATCCATGTATTTATACACTCAGACATCACAAAACAGTCATAGAGTGAGTCTATGACACTATAGTACAAACACAAATAGACAGAAACAACATTTCGAAAAACTGTTCACTCTCTTTTCTTGTAGTTGTGTGCATGTATAATAACTTGATGAATGCTTTACCATTGGATCTGAGAACTCGTCTGAGCTAGAACGATGTCAGAATTCGTCAGGTTTCCAGACTCATCGTAATCAAGGTTCTCAAACTCTTCCATGATCCCAGCTACATCTTTCTCATCAATCTTCCCCATTTCTTTCAACTTATATACAATAAACTCTGCAGCACTGAAACACACAAACACACAAATATAAGAAGAAGGAAACAGAAGCGAGAATCAAAGTCAGAGAATGTCTCACCCAACAACTCTATCTTCATCAAGATCAGCAGCTTCAAGATCATTATTAGTAATCCTCCTAGTCAAAACCCATTTCACCAACTCCCTCTGTTTGGTTTCTGCATTCAACTCAGCTACATAGAGTAGAAACTGAGCCAAACATATAGTACTCATCAAGATCCAAAGCACAGCAAAAAGCCTCCCAGTTCCAGAGTTAAAGCTTATGTCTCCATAACCCAATGTAGTAACCGTGGAGCAGACACAGTAGAATGCTTCAATAAACGGCATTTTCTCATACGTTACAAGGAAAACAGTACCAGCAATGAAGAGGACTACAAAGATAATGAACGTGACATAACATTTGTATCTCAACTTATTAGTTTGCAACTCCTTGAGAATCTCTTGCGGACCAGAGCTTTGACGCAAATGGAAAGCCCTGACGAGCAACGTCTCTTGCTTCTCAACTAGATAATCCGCTGCTCGGCTTAGAAGGTGACCCACGAGGACCATCCCTGAGAAGACAAAGGCACAAGCGAGTAGTCTCGAGGTAGAGCTACTAGGGACAAGGTCACCGTATCCAACGGTTGTCATGGTTACAACACAGAAGTAGACAGCATCCAACACACCGTTGGTTTTGTGACCGGAGATCTGGTTTCTGACGAGGTAGAAACAGAGAGTACCAATGGTTAGATATAGAGCCAAGAAGATGATGACTCGTCTGAGGTTTGGGTTTAGCTCCTTGAATAGTTGACTGGGATGAAGAGGGGGTTCGTCGGTTTTGAAATCGTTATCGTCGTAGGTACAGTCGCCACGAGGAGCGCTTCTAGAGCGACGCAGTCTTCTTTTGCTTGAAGAGGTTCTTGATTTTGTGGAGTTGAAGTCTTGAGCCATGGGATCTAACTGATCCTTTGGTAACAGTGGCTCACGAGCTGAATCGGTGCTTGATGACATTCTGTAACCAAACCTGGAGATCAATCAAATTTCTTCGTGAGTCTCAGCTACAGAAAAAAAGAACCATCAACAAATAAGGGATAAGTTGTTTGGGTGGGAAGAGACGAGACATTAAACAGAAAAATTTAAAACAAAGACTGTTTCAGACCAGAATTCGAAACTCGGGGAAGCTGAAGACTTGAGAGACTTACCCAGAAGTCTAGAACTAAAGATTGATCGAAAAATCAGAATCGCAGTAAGAAGTTTGCTTGGATCCTACAATTTTTCTCCAGTGATGTTTCCCACTTCACGGAGAAATATGTTTCTTGTTCGTACTACTATGTCTAATGGTTTTCATTTTCAACTTCTTACTTTTTACATTACAGTACATCGTATTTTCTCTATTATCTTATAATTAAACGCTTATTCTTAGGATAAATATTAGGTTGACTTGTCATTATCTCTATTAT
>JABAYD010016827.1:0-32153 GCA_014822095.1 Diplotaxis tenuifolia
CACTACATTAGAGAATGTGTGACCAAAATGGATGTGCAATTGGAGTATGTGAAGACAAATGATCAAGTAGCTGATATCTTCACCAAGCCACTTAAGCGGGAAGACTTTATCAAGATGAGGAGCTTACTCGGAGTAACCAAATCAAGTTTAAGAGGGGATGTTGAAAAGTAAACTTGATTTGGATCAAGTATTATTGGGCTAATGATTCACTAATCATGGTTAGCCCAAACTTAGCCCAAATTCTAGAATAATCTACATCTCCATATAAGGATAAATAATCTAGATATTATGTAAGAATAATCTATATTTAGGATTAAAATATTTGAAATATTTTATACTTTGGAGGATACAAATATCTCCACTCCCCTCTCATTTTGTATCAAAAAATTATCAAAAAATTATCTGAGCTTGTAAGAATTATCAAAGTAATAAGAAGTTTTCTTTAAGTGAACAAAAGCTTTTTCCTTCTTTACAAAGTTTTATTCTCTTCAAACACTTAAATATTTTCTCCATATTTACAAAATTTTTCATTCCAACAGTTTCAATCTCTCGGAAGCAATCTGTTAAGCCAACCTAGAAGAAAAAGTTTATAATTTTGACAAACAAAACGATAGAAATTACAGTATTGCAGTTCCTGTAGTGAAACCAACCAAAAGGTACTGAACAAGAAACCTAATCTCTCTCTCTCAAGTGCAGAGTGACATTACCTTGGTACCCTGAGTTCTCGAAACAAGTGTCTTCCCAACATTTCTCTCTAGGAATGGAGCTTTCATGTCATACCAATCATTCTTGCAGAAAAAATCAACACTGATTTTTTTTTTTTTGAAAACATTGACTTTGTACTCGCATCGAATTTTCTGAAGTTGAAAACTTGTGAAACACGTAACTTACACTTCTTCTTGCATTCTTTACGACCCTTGGAGATCCTCTTGTTCTTCCTATACAAATCCCAATACTCGCATTAGAGGTGAACAGAGAAATGTAAAGCGTTTACCCGAGAGCCATGGTAGTGAACAAGTAGCGGTTTCAACCAGACCTAAAATATACTTGTGGGACCCACGCACTTTTTGTTTATATATCTCTCTAGGGACCCACGCACTTTTTGTTTCCCCCTCCTTTTTTGGCGGTTTGTTAAAAAAAATGGGTTTAAATTAAAGCCCAATGGGCCTAATAGCCCATTTCACCAACTATTGGAAACTTTCTTCGTCAGAGACTCCTTTCATTGATCTCATCGTGTTCAAACGACATTTGACTAATTTGAATCTCTTCTTCTTCTTCGAGCTCTTCGAAGAGGGTGGAAGTAAGATAGAAGGGAAAAAAAATAACAAATAGAAAGAGTTGTGATCTGAGGTTTGAACAATGGATGCTATTAAAAGACAAGCAAGCAGGATCAGAGAACAAGTCGCAAGACAGGTCACAAAAGTTTCTAACTTTCTCTGCTCCTTTTGTTTGAATCCCATTTCTATTACTGCCCATATTTTATTTCTCTGTGTTGTGTTTGTGATTTGGTTGATTTGGTGGCTTCTGGTGAATCAATCAATAAAGGGGATACCTTTTTCGGATCGATGATTTTTGACCTACTGTGTATTTGGATCTGAGTTGTGTCTTATGTTTTGAGGGTTTGAATTCATTGTGATTGTGATGGATATATTTAATTCGATGTTAAGAGTCATTGCATTTGTTATATGTCAATATCAGAAATTCAATGATGAGTTTTTGTATTGTTTGAGGTTTAAGTAGTAAACTGACTTAGTTTTGTTGTGGAATGGTTAAGGCTGTCTTCAAGCAATTTGGAGGAGGAGGAGGACATGGCAATGGTTTATCTGATGATGCAGAGCTCCACCAGCATCAGAAACTAGAAAAGCTTTACGTATCCACCCGTGCTGCCAAGGTTTTTGTTAAAAAGCCTTTTGGCCTTTTTGAAGTTTTTGTAGACTATCGATTTGGACTCATTACAGTCTTCATTTTCAGCATTACCAAAGAGATATTGTTCGTGGTGTGGAAGGTTATATAGGCACCGGTTCAAAACAAGTTGAAATAGGTGATTTGTTGCCCCTTTAAGTGGTGATTTTTTTTATGCCTGTCGCATAGACCTGACTTTCATGTTGTACTCGTTGTTCCTCAGGGACGAAACTGTCTGAGGATAGCAGGAAGTATGGTTCAGAGAACACATGTACAAATGGTAATGTTTTAACAAGGGCTGCACTGAGCTATGGACGTGCTCGGGCGCAAATGGAGAAGGAGCGTGGAAATATGTTGAAGGCTCTTGGTACTCAGGTTTGTCCTTTTTTCTCATCCTTCCTTCCAAGTTCTTAACGGTTGAGCAGAGTTGTACATGTTACAAGTCATATCTTCATTAATGTAATGGGACTACACAATTAACAATGTACCTATAAGTAATCCTTAAAGCCAATTAGTGTCGTGCTGTTCACTTGCTTCTTTCTTTATTGCAATTTAGCTACTAGAATCACATCTCAATCTGTAATTTAAACCTTGAAACTGTTAGGTTGCTGAGCCATTACGGGCAATGGTATTGGGAGCTCCATTGGAGGATGCTAGACATCTTGCTCAACGTTATGACAGAATGCGCCAAGAAGCTGAAGCTCAGGTACACCACAAATACAGATAGAATTAATTTGATTACCTTTCGTTTCAAATATAGTTGTTATCCTCTTTCTAGAACTTGCCATTTGTTATCACTAGCATCATGTTTCCGTTTAAAATCTAAACAGGCTACAGAAGTTGCAAGACGTCAAGCAAGGGCAAGAGAATCTCAAGGCAACCCTGACATATTGATGAAACTGGAATCTGCTGAAGCAAAACTTGAAGACCTCAAATCAAATATGAGTATTTTGGGGAAAGAAGCTGCTTCCGCTTTATCCTCCGTTGAAGATCAGCAACAAAAACTGACTCTTGAACGACTTATTTCAGTGGTAGCGTGCTTGGTTTATAAGCTTCATTTTTAGGTCGACTTTGAATTTCCTTACCCACTTATACTAATTTTGAAACAACTAAATTGTTTATTCTATATCTCTAGGTTGAATCAGAACGTGGTTACCATCAAAGAGTCCTCCAGATACTTGATCAGCTGCAAGGAGAGGTTAGTGTGCATTAGTTTTATAGCTTTCAACAGTCGATTCATCATTATATGAGTCATCAACTAAGGGGACAGCTGAATATTCTCCGAACGTGCAGATGGTATCTGAGAGGCAACGTATTGAAGCTCCTACTTCTCCCTCAAGTGCAGACAATATGCCACCGCCTCCATCATATGAGGAAGTTAATGGAGTGTTTGCATCTGACATGAATGACACGCCAACAGATAGCATGGCTTACTTCTTAGGAGAGGTATGTTATTGTCATCTAATGCTTATTTTCTCCTTCACAAACAACTGTACTTTCCTTTGCGTTTGAAACTTCTGTTTATGGTAGTAAAGGTTTCAAAGAGATATAGGGATTAGGTGTTCATATGAATCATATGCTTATAAACTGTTTCTGCTTAGAGAAGCCAAAGACATCTAAATTTCTGTCGATACTCGTGAGATGGTCCACTGAAACATGTTATTCCTTCTTTAATAAAACATTTTCAGGTCTTGTTCCCATATCACGGTGTGACAGGTGTGGAGCTCAGCTTATCGACTGGTGAATACGTTGTTGTCAGAAAGGTTTGATAGTAAACCAACCCCCACGTGGGAAAACCAACAATGTCCTCCTTTAATTTCTCATTTAACCGGTATAATTTTCAAGAGTAATTGTGTGATAACACATTTGTGTGTTGATGACTGTCAGGTTACAGGAAGTGGATGGGCAGAAGGTGAATGCAAAGGCAAAGCTGGCTGGTTTCCTTATGAGTACATTGAAAGAC
Organism: Diplotaxis tenuifolia; assembly: GCA_014822095.1. Classification (NCBI taxonomy): domain Eukaryota; kingdom Viridiplantae; phylum Streptophyta; class Magnoliopsida; order Brassicales; family Brassicaceae; genus Diplotaxis; species Diplotaxis tenuifolia. The sequence goes on from JABAYD010016827.1 coordinate 3,866, forward strand.
GGGAACGAGTTCTTGCTAGCCAAGTTTCTGAAGTCTTTTGAGAGAGAGAATACATTGAAGGTAACATTGTGGTTGGTTCTCCTTGTTGGTTATGTTCTGGAGACGCATTGTGTGTGTCTGTAGAGTAAAAGAAGAGAGAAAAGATTCACCGGCTAAACAGACGTCCATGTTCATGAGGTCAAGCGTGAATGCGGAGTTCTGCCATTTTCAGAATCAGATAGTTATGGTACTTGAATAAGAGGTTGTTCAGTATTGTATTTGAAGTGTTATCAATTATCTTCGTATGTGAATACACTTCCTTTTTGGCTTTGTATCTGTGACTTGTGTCGAATTACTTTCACATAGTGATTCTTTTTCCAAACATTGGTCCGGTTCCACAAGTGTGTTAACGGCAGTGTTTGTTCAATTTACGCATATGAGCATGTTGGAATCTGGAGTTAGAACATTATTTACGTTCAATTCAATATTAAATTCAGTTGGTGTTCCTGAAAACCAAAAATCATTCGCAATATATATATTTGACCTCGACATAAACAAGAGATACATTAAAAAGGTATGATTATTCAAACTACATGGGTTTAGACCAAGCCAAGTTTAATCTCTCTTGTACTGGAAACAATCTTTGAATAGGAATTTAGTTCTAAGAAAAAGAGAGTGGCGTGAATAAAAATGAACCTACGAATCACACTGTCCATCACTGAACACTTCAGTTTGCTCTGAGATATGCAAAGACTATGGCCAGTAGAATCACAAGCATTACAATCTGTATTTTTCCAGGCAGGGGAAGAGGATGATGATGAGTAATGTATTTGTTAAAAAAAAACAGAGAGATATACATCTATGGAAAAAGAGGAATATGTAAAACTTACAGAGACATTGTAGGATTGTCCTTTGTCATTAATATAAGATTTTCTGAGAGGAAGAGAAGAGACAGATTCATCAGTAAACCGAAAACTATGCTAATCTTATCCTATTCTTGACTACTTTCTTAGTGAGACATCTTTTGGATTTCATACGCAAAGGTAGATTAGTGAAATGCAGCTTTTGGAATAAAAATGTTGCTCTAATGTATCACAAATCAGATAGTAGTTCTATATTTTCTTTAAGTGACTTTGGATCCTCTAGTAAGCATAGCAGACTTGAGAAAAACAGAAGCTAAAAATTCTTTGACTGGCCATAATTTCTAAATCTAGATCTAATAGAATAAGAAGACAAAAGACAAAAAAGTATGCACCTCTTATGAAGGACCCCAGTGTCTCTGCAGAGTTTCTGAACGGCTTCAAGTCTGTTTAGCGTCATGCTGGCATTCGGATCGTTCTTGTCGACCTATGTTCATATAATACACGTTCAATCAGCATCTTCTAAAAAACAGAACAGAGTGAACAGTTAAAATACAAAAGAGAAATTAATGACATACCTTTGTTTTTAGCATGCAAGAAAAGTCATGGAAAGCACCATAGACATCAGCCATTGTCTTTGTGCGATCAATGACTTTGGCAGTTAGACCTGAACAATACAAAGTTGTTCAACACTATTTCACACAAAAATGCTTGTAAGACGTTCTCAAGATTGTTGATATTAAAAAAAAATTAAAGGCTTGGGATATAAATAACAAGAGAGTGTTAAGAGGAGTGCACACAAAACTCAAGATAAACATGTTACCTCGCCTCAGTTTCACGACGCCTCTAAATACTTGTACATTGTTATAGCACAATGCAAGTGTTCCAATCGCCATGATCTGATCAAAGAAACACATCCAAGCAAAAACGATATTAGCTTCCAAGATATACTATATCTATGCAAGCTCAGTTAAAGAGGAAAATATGTGATATTAATTCTCTGACCTGAGGGATAGCACAGAACCGAAATATCGAAGGATCACGCAAGGCAGCCATGTACTTCAAACAATCTTCAATATGTGTCAATGCATTGGTGACCATCTCATTCAAGCAATGCACTGCTTTCGTTGAATTCTCCTCGTATTTTAAGTCCTACATTGGGATTTATAGTTTACCAAAAAGAAAGAGCATTGTTAGCAAATAGTCAATATGGGTAACATCAGTACTAAGAAAGAGATTGAGAATGGTATGTTATGCACCTCTAGCTTGTCAGCATACTTGCCCCAAATCATGCGAGGCCAAAACATGCGGGACTTTGGTATTTCATTAATGTCCTCAAGGTAATCTCTGATAATGTTTGTTTTCTGCAAATATGACCAATGTTACATGAATTATTCAAAGATATAAATTGTCGAAGGTTGCAAAGATTTGAGGAACAAACATTCACTATTGTACCTGAAGAAATAAACCCATTGAATTGGAAATCCGCTCCCAATCGGGCAACAAAACTTCTGATCCCGAAGCTAGGAAGAGTTTAGACAGACCTAAACCCACAAGTCCAGCAACATAGTGGCAGTACTCGTCGTAGTCATCAACAGTTTCTACCTGCGTGGAGAAACTGGATAAGTACACACAACAGTTCTTCACGAAACACCCTAATAAGTTCTGATAATTTTAAAACTCTAAATGAAACAGAGAGCAACAAAAACGTTTGTATAACAGACCTCCTGGCAGATAAACTTGGCCATTCCTGCACCCATTCGTTTAGTAATTTCCTCGATAGCCTCTTGATACCTTCATATACCAAGGTATAAGTTAAATATAACAACTATCATTATTATGAGTATGCAGATTAGAGTATTTGAACAAATTCAGTAACTCATAAACGAGAAACAACATGAGCAGAAATTTTCTAAAACACTAAAGAAGTGCATATAGCAAATGTTAGGACTAACCCTTTTTCAAGTTCCGAAAAAGCAGCAGCAACATGGTGAAATTGGTCCATCAGAACCTTGTACTCCTTCGTACCACCTAAAGTTGATTGGAGTCAAATATGTAAGCTACACAGTAAGATATCAAAGGCATGTGAAAGATGAAGATTAAAAGACTGGTCAGACTTGCATGAATAGTGCCAGTCAGTATCGTAGATGTGACGGTGGAAAGCTATCAAGATGGGCAGCTTTTCATCAGTTGGTATGCTTGTGTCATCCTCTGTAGTACCAAAAACATAAATAAATAGTAACGTAAATACATTTCAGAACAAAAGTCTTGCAGATGGAGAAGACTCGCTAAATCAAAAGTAATGTTGGAAGAATAGTTAAGAAACACTAACCAACAGTATCAAGAGCTCGGAGAACCAAGTAGAAAACACACACCTACAAAAAAATAAGGGACATTGCAAAATCAAACACAAGTATATATTGATGGTATGTGGAGGAAGCAAGAAATGGAGAAAATCCATAAACAACTTCGTCTATGCGTTAGATTCATATGATATAGCACAAGAGGGTAGTTACCAACATTTATACAAAATTTCAAGAAACAATAGATTCTCAGTTCAAGAAAAACAAATCTCTAGTTACTACAGCTCACGAGAACTGGCTCAAATCTGAAAACCAATTTACAGCAATCTGCAGAACTAAATGCAAAAGGATGTCAACACATAGTCCCACACAGATACATTCAGTAGCATCGATTCTACAAACAAGGCGGGACATGATCCAAGAAAGACGCATACTATGATATAACACAAGAGGTTCAAGAAACAACAGGTACCCATTTACTGCAGCTAACATAAACCAAGTTTAAGTGAAACAAATCCCCACATGGATAACATTTAATGTCATGAATAAACAAAACTATAGCCCCACTTATACACAATAAATGTAAGTCCAGATATTAAGATTCCTCCACAAATCAACACGTTGAGCACACAATTGGCAACAACACATGTATATAGAATATGGTTTTTTAATACAAGGAGGCGGAGAGAGAGACGTACAGCGTTACGGAGGTCGGTACCTAGTTGCTGGATAACGAGGGAGAAGCTACGAGAGACCTTGTGGAGCATTGAATAGCAGAAACCCCAGTGTGGCTCTGGTGGGATCTGCTTCTCCGCTTTCTCGATCGCTCTTTTCATCTTCAAGAGAGGATACACATCATCTGGATATCTCAACAGAGTCCCCAAGCTCCCCATTCCTGCTTTCTCGATTCGAAATCAGAATCAGAGCTCAACGATCTCCGCGTCGTCCTCCACAAGACGAAACTTGTGTTCTCAGCTACGAGGGAGACCCCATCTGAGATTTGGAGCAGATCCTAAACTAAAGGGAACAGATCGATTTACCAATTGTATTCTTTTAATTTTACTGGACCACACGCTCACGTGGCAAATTAATATTAAATGCCGAAATATAATTGGGTATAATTACGTACTCTCCACGGTGGTTATCTCCGGTTTTATCTTCTATTAAATCAAATGTTGACTTCCTCCGGTTAACAACAAACAGTTTTGAGAATTGAAATAAATAAAAAAAAGAAACGGTCTAGGGTTATCACCAAGATAGGTCATGTTGTTGCTGAAGATGAAGTTGAGGAGCTCAAGAGTTTGCACAAGACCGTATCATGCACGTGTGGTCTGGTATGAAAACTTAGGGGATGGTCCAAGGCGGTCAAATGGAATGTGGGCGCCCAGCGGTTCATGACGGTTTAGCCTATACTATATATATATATATATATATATTTATCTTTATTTAAAATATGTTTTGACATAAAATCAGTAATCCGAAATTTGTGTTGATGATTGGTTTGCATTAGTTTTTAGTTTCAATTTTTTTTTAAAAAAAATTTGTTTTAAATTTTTATTTTTGATTTTTAGTTTTTAAATTTCTATTTTTGATTTTTATCCTTTTGTTTTGGTTTTTGTTTTTTAGATCCGCTGAATTAGTATAAACTAATATTACTAACAAACAAATTTCAAATAATCAAACATCTAATTTAAAATTGAAAAGGTGATATTTTTAAAAACAAAATTGCAATAGTTTGTTTGGTAAAGAAAAAAACAAAAATATAACCCGAGTTTTTAGTTTTTAGATTTGAGTTTTGGTTTTGATTTACATTTAATTTTAAAAAAAAAACTTACGATTGAAATTTATCAAAACACAGTGATTGTTATTTAATATTAAAAAACATTAATGTAATTTAAATATATATATATATATTAAACACCTGAAAATATTAATTTCATTTAATTGTTAGATTTCTATTTCTTTTGAAAAAAACTGGTATATTAGAATTTCCAAAACCTATTGATTTCATATAATTAGTAGATTTTCATATTTGTTAAGGGACTGTTAACATATGAAATCTATTGGTTTTATATAATTAGTAGATTTTCATATTTTGATAAACCGTCAGTTTTTTTAATTTGGTTTACATATATTAATTCATATCGGTTTGATTTAATTAATGCGGTCCAATCAACTATAATGATGTGTATTATTTATTTATTTATAACATTCTAGATAGAGTCCAAATTTAAATGACAATTTGTACCAGTAGATAAAAAAGACTCTGTTTTAGTTGAGTAAATATATATTAATATGTATCATGTGGCTGGGATGTGAACAGCATGATAATGTTCTCCATATCTCTAGTGAAGCATACCACAGCTTTTCCGGGTGGTGATTTATGAAAAGAGAAATTAGGAGCTACACCAAAAAATTTACGTGTATTTAATAGTATGCCAAAGGGATACTACATGATACCTTTCGTCATATTTGTCTTACGTTTATACCCCTACCTTTGCTCGCACGCTAATTCACTGTAGTATCAGTGTATTTTATAGGTAGATTTGAAAAGATATGCTTTTCGTCTATTGACATATATCGAAATCTCTTCTTGTCAGAGTGGAATAAGGAAAGTGTATTGTATTACTTAAAATCTTCTTTATCTATCTATACCGACTATATCACAATCACTGAGGAAAAAACCCCTAATTTCGAAGAAAAAACCCTAGAAACCTACTTCCTGCTCAGAACGGGAGGATAGTGCAGTTCCGCCGTGTACGATACCGGAGAGAATATTCGGTGAAGAACCAGCTAGTGTAAGGGTGACACCGTACCACAAACCATTCGGTATCAAGCAGATTTTAAACGTCCTGGAGCCTCAAGAAATTGAGCAAATACGGGCTTCTCCTTTCGGAAAATTTGTAGAGCTTGCTGAGAATCCTTCCTTCTCCGGTCGATTTGGTCGTTATATAATCTCTAGACAGCTGAAGGTTGCAAAGAAGTATGAGGTATGATTTTTGTTCGCAGGAAAACCAATTAGGTTCTCTCTTCGGGAGTTTGCTATAGTCACATGCCTCAACCGTGGGAAAATCAAGAAACAATCGAAGAAAAGATTAGCCAACCGAACACTAACGGAGAAACCTTATTGGGGAGAACTATTTGGGACGTTGAAAGAAGTCCATGTCTCTTCCGTTATCCGTATGCTGAAGAGTAAAGGAGTGATTAGGCCAGATTTGCGGCTGAAGTATGCCTATCTCGCTTTGCTATCATCGGTGATACTCCCCATGACCCATACACCGAATATATCAGAAGATTATACTGAGATGATAAAATATATTGATCAGTTTTTTGCCTATCCATGGGGGAGAGTGGCGTTTCGTATGCTTATAGGAAGTATAAAGGAACGCAAGGAAGTTGCTCTCTCGCATAACACAATTGCATTGAAAGGCTTTGTGCTAGCATTACAGTTATCGATGGTAGAAACTGTTCCCGCGCTAACTGAGGTGGTCCGAGATGAGAGCTCATCTGGGTCGGAAGACGATTATGGTCAAGATGAAGACATTATAGCTGACCAGAATGCCGTTCAGAAAAGCATCAGCCCTGGACATGCTCGCGATATTGATGCAGCTTTGCTCAAACTAACAGTTACTCTTCTTTGTATTGTATGAAGGCGATTGTGTATTCTATAATCTCAACTGGGGCAATACAAGGAAATGAGGAGACGGAGTTGGAATGGTCTGACAACGAAACCGACACACTCGTGGATAATTTGACGGAGCTTATTCAAGAGGGCTTTCCATTCAAGCATCCAAGCTTCGTTGGAGGTGTTTCAAAGTTGGATGTTATTAGGATCGTGAAGAGACTAAACAATCTGTCAACCGTAAGACTAGTAAAGCCAAGCATGGGGCCTCCTCTGAAATACCTGGTGGTGTAGACGTCGAAGTGGTTTCTGCTGTGGTGAAAGAGAGTCTTAAAAATGACTTCTCACGGTTGGAGACCCAACTAGCTACACTTCGTGAATCAAACGTTTCTTTCCAAAGTCAAGTCATATCTGACCTCAGACAAATGTTGAGTAAGGTGGAAGAGTGTAGGGACAGCATTGGATCGTTGGGCCACGGCAGTGGTAGGGCCATCGGAGGTTCTGTTGAAAGACCAAACTCACCACGTCTACGAGGAATGCTGCCACACAAACCAATCTAGCTTGTGGAAACCTTGGTGCTGAAGTTGATGGACATGAGGAACATCCATCAAGAAGTGAAGTACGTGTAAGTTTATTGTTGGACGTCTAAGATACTGTTCACCTTGTTTTAACTATAGTTATCTTTTTTTTGGTGCATGGACCTATATTGAGTGAAGGGGGCGGGGTTAATCGTGCTAACACATGTTATGTTGGTAAATCTGACACAGTAGGAATTGTAAGTGCTTTTCGTGAAGTAGTTAAGATTGAAATATGTCATGATTTCTTCCACATGATACTCATATCAGATTTGTTCTAGAATGGAAGGGAGGTGGAGCGTGATCGAAGTCTCACACCCCATTCAACTCTCTCTGCTAGGGATGAACATCCTGATAAATCTGCTGGTGAAATTAGCTCTGACTCAGTATGAATTTCTAACGTAACAATGATATTTCCATTTTCATATCATTATACTCAACGGAAGTGTAACATTAATAACATATTTTACGCAATAGAATCTCGACCCGACGTTGTTGTTCCTAGACCCGACTTTCTCTTTAGGATTAATACAGGAGGAACGTGTGGGGTTAGATAAAGTTGTTAGTGGCTGTATTGCCGGTGTAATCGAGGAAGTCGCTATTGCTGGGAGTGAGGACATTGCGGTTGAGAAGGGGGAAACTGGTGTAGCGTGCATGAAGAGTAAAAGGGCCAACCCTAGTTGAGGCAGGCTCCGGTGACAACTTCGGCATGACTCAAGCGGAGGCTTACCTTTTGGAGGAGAACCAAAGCTTTGAGACGGAGGCGTAGAGAGAGAGAGAGAGAGAGAGAGAGAGAGTAAGAGAGACGACAATTCTTGTTACTTTCCTGGGGTGGATTTCTCGTGGCGACGGCCATCTTCATCAGCATGCTACGAAATAAGAAATAATTAGGGTTCTTAGTTGGCCTAAATATGGTCCAATTTTATTTGGGGTACCTATTTTTGTTTAAAACTGGGTTCAATGTGGTGAACCAAATTTATATATTCCCTTGTCGGCGTGTGGTGATTGTATAAATGGAACTAATATCTTAAGCTTTGTCTAATATATATAGACTTAAATATTTAGATCAACTTGGTTTGTGATTGTTGGAGTAGACAAACATTGTAGATTACCAGAAAGACTTAACATACCAGTTTAGGATATAAAATCGGGAAAATCAAAACCAGTTTATGCATTCGAGTGATGAACGTCCATCGACTAACGTAACCAACTATTTTTCGATGTTGTCGGGAAACTAAACCGTTTGCTAGCGTAAACATAACATCACTGAATGGGTCGATCGCTTCCTATTAATTAGGGTTTCGGTTTTATGGTTTACAATTTAGTTGATGAAAAGAATGAAGAGGATTTCATTAGCTGGATAAGTTTTCACGTCGATGTACAATTTCAGACTTAGACGGATATGTATGTTAAACTTAGCAAGTAACTTGTGGCACAGACATACGTACAGGTTAGACACGTATACATATCCTGCCATCGCTAACCAGTCTACTACCTTGGAAACTAAATTATGCACGGGTTTAGGGTTTATGGTTTAGGTTTTACGTTTTACGATTTCGGCTACGGTTTAGGGTTTAGGGTTTACGGTTTATGTTTAGGTGACTACGGGTTTAGGATATCAAAAGACTTACCAGTCTACTACCGTCGCTAACCAGTCTACTACATTGGAAACTAAATTATGCAAGGGTTTAGAGATAAGGGTATATGGTTTACATTTTAGGTCTACGTTTAACAGTTTCGTCTAAGGGTTAAGGGTTTACTTATCTACAAGTGTTTAGGGTTTAGTGTTTAGGATTTATGATTTAGGATTTAGGTTTAGTGTTTCGCTCTACTTAAGGCTTTCGGGTTTACGGTTTACAATTTAGGATATCAAAAGAATGACGCATTTGTCATTAGGTGGATAAGTTGTCACCTTGATGTACAATTTCACACATAGGCGGCTATGTATGTTATTGTAAGCAAGTAACTTGTGTGACATGAATACGTACATGTTAGGCACATATATCTATTCAACCGTCGCTAACCAGTCTACGATCTTGGAAACTAAATTATGCAAGGGTTTACGGATAAGGGTTTATGGTTTAGGCTTTCTCGGTTTAGGTTTAGGTTTAGCGTTTAGGGTTTAGGGTTTAGGTTTAGGGTTTAAGGTTTAGTTTACCGTTCTACTTAAGGCTTTCGGGTTTATGGTTTACAATTTACGATATGAAAAGAATGAAACAGTTGTCATTAGCTAAATAAGTTGTCACCTAGATGTACAGTTTCCGTCTTAGACGGCTATGTATGTTAGACTAAGCAAGTACTTGTGGCACAGACATACGTACAAGTTAGTCAGATATCCTATCTTGCCGAAGCTAGCCAGTGTACTTACTACCTTGGAAACTAATTATGTAAGCGTTTAGGGTTAAGGGTTTATGGTTTAGGTTTACGGTTTCGTTTAAGGGTTTAGGGTTTACTTATCTCGAAGGTTTTAGGGTTTAGGATTTAGGGTTTAGTTTGAGGGTTTAGAGTTTACGTTACTGTTCTACTTAAGGCTTTCGGGTTTATGGTTTACAATTTATGATATCAAATGGTTTAGGTTTAAGGGTTTATAGTTTAGGTTTTAGGTTTAGGTTAACGGTTTCGTTTAAAGGTTTAGGGTTTACTTATCTCGAAGGGTTTAGGGTTTAGGGTTTAGGTTACCGTTCTACTTAAGGTTTTCGGGTTTACGGTTTACAATTTAGGATATCAGATGAATGACGCATTTGTTATTATCTGGATAAGTTGTCACCTGGATGGACAATTTCCCAGTTAGATGGCTATGTATGTTACAGTAAGCAAGTAATTTGTGGCACATGAATATGGGCTGGTTAACCACATTTATGTTACGGATAAGGGTTTATGGTTTAGGTATTTCGGTTTAAGTTTAGGTTTAGGGTTTAAGTTTACGGTTTATGGTTTAGGGTTTAGTTTAACATTCTACTGGAGACTTTCGGGTTTACGGTTTAAAATGTAGGATATGAAAAGAAATGAAGCAGTTGTCATTAGTTGGATAAGTTGCCTTCTGGATGTACAATTTCCGACTTAGACGACTATCTATGTTAGACTAAGCAAGTAACTTGTGGCACAAACATACGTACAGTTTAGGGTTAAGGGTTAATGGTTTAGGTTTTAGGTTTAGGTTTTATGGTTTCTGTTAAGGGTTTAAGGTTTAATTATCTCGAAGGGTTTAGGATTTAGGGTTTAGGTGATTTCAATGGATAATATTATTGTTACATGTCGTTTAAGGATATATGATTACAACAACAACTAAAATATGTTGTTACACGGCCATTTCGGGTTTATAAGACTCTGCTTCATTCAAAGTTAGCCGTGTAACAACCCATGTGGCCGTACATATAACGAATTATCAAGGTAACGTTATTGTCCGTTTCGCTTAGGCATTTGCTAATTAAACCATACGGAGAAACATTTATTTATCGATACATAACGCTATTCCAAATCCCCTACATCCCCACAATGAACAGACAATATCAGTATTTCACATCACTGCTTCTGTCCATCCAATGCCTCACCTTCTTTCCATACAAGTCACCCTTTGCGTTAATTTCCCCGTACAGTGCCGTTAACAATGAATAAATTTATATGGCGTTTTTGCAAGTCGCTTTGTTGTGACCCAGCGCCTTGCACCTGCTGCATGCAATCCTCCTACGAATTGACTTCACCTACCAAAGATGACAGAGAGGAAATGTTATGTAATAGGTTTGCAATATCAACCGCATTACAAGTTTGTAAAATGCACTACATACCAATTTCCCTCCACGAGAAAAGTACCGGAGTTTCTTTGGTCTTCCAGGAGGTCGACGTGTAGCCGAGGGGGGGGGTCAATTTCATTGCGGAGAAAGCAGATGGCAAGTTGATGAGGGATGTATAATCTGTCACGGGAGCAATTGATCCAACATAAACATTTCGTAGGAAACTAACCTTGTATGCCTCCATGACAAGGGTCTGTATTTCGACATTGGCTCTCAATGCAGCGGAAATAGCATGAGAACAACAAAAAGACGACATTTAAAACTCGAAACAGCTGCAACTGTTGGTCCCAATGTTGTCATGGTAGCTTCCTCCCTTCTTATTGCACACTTCGTACTCTTTATCAGCAATTTCGACAACTTCATACCCGTCAGTTAACTAAAATTCTTGGTGATTATTCTCTGCACTCGGGGACTTAATACCTAGCTGTTCTTATTTGCTGCTTCACGCCTACTAACGAACCAAGTCATTCATTTTGATCTAATAAAATCAACTAATGGAATAATAGGAAACTCCCTCACCTCGCGCAACACAGAGTTCCACGACTCCGCCAAGTTGCTCGTCATAATGTCGTACCGGTTGCCATTGAAATGGGATCGTGCCGAATGGTGGAATCCTAAGTCGATCAGGTAGGTCGCACAAGCAGGGTCCATTAGTTTAATCTCATTAAACGTTTTGTAGAAATCTTCCAAACAGTAGGCACGTGTTGCTTTGGTGGCAAGATATCCTAAATGCCTCCCTTTGAAGTTTGACCTTATGTTCCTCTTAAGATGAACAACACAAACACAGTGACCGGCCTTAGGGAAAACCTGAGGAAAAAAAGGGATAATACTCGGTAATAACAGAACTAGACAATTTAGCCAGGCTAAATAATAAAATAGAGATATACTTGCGTGTGTAGACATGTACAAAAAATAAGTACTTTGCTAACTCCCTTGAAAATGGATGGATGCCTATCGGAGACCACCACTAGGCCATCTTCGTTTGCCACAAAAGACGACAGTTGGTTGAAGAACCATTCCCAGGACATATCATTCTCCCTGTCGACAATTGCAAAAGCTAACGGGTATATCTGATAATTACCATCTTGCGCTGAAGCTGTGAGAAAACATCCCGCGTATCTTCCTTTTAGGTGGGTTCTGTCAACAACAACTACTTTCCTCATAAACTCGTACCCCCTCACGCATGCTCCCATAGCGACAAACATATATTTGAAACGCTGCTCTCCCTGACCATTACTTTAGGTGTGTAAATTCGCAACTGTACCAGGGTTAGCTGCTACAAGCGCATCGAGTTAATAGGAGAGGTGGAGATACAAAGCGTTGCATGAGCCATGGCCGTTATCAACTGCCAAATCACGCGACCTCCATGCTTTCCAGTAGGAGATATTGACGTTGTGATCGCCACGCATAATACGCCTTATTTCTCTTGGTTTTGGTCCCCCAACGTTACCAGCAAATTTGGTCTTCATGAGCTCACCAACAACAGCAGAAGTGGCTTGGTTTTGATACCGCCCACGAACGTTGATTGAACACGAATGGATGTTAGTTACTTTCCTTATCTCAAAAATCTCACAATCTTTCATTCGGATTGCGTAAACACGCCATGGACAACCGGTCCCTTGACAGACAAGGATCATTAAGAAATGGTCGGACTTTGGAGATCGGAAGAAAAACTTGTGCTCAATCGCATACAAAGCCATATGATGTTTGAACGCCTCTTTGTTGCGGAATTTCATTTCGATGGTCAATTCAAGTCCATGTTCAGTGTTGTCATCTATAAAATGTTCAAACAGTTAAAAGGTTGCATTTCTGTAAGTATACATAATGTTAAGTTGTCAAGTATGTGAAGATTAAACCTCTGAGTACCTATTCTGGTATTTATAGAAGAGAAAGTAATTGAAGATGCAATGAGAAGAGCTAATTTTAAAAGGACAACACTTTCATACATACATTAACGGTTACAATAAGGTTTGACCAACAAAATCCAACAGAAGCTACAAAACCAAAACATAACCGTCTACCTGACTTCCCAGTCCCCATTACATAGCCAAAATCAAGAAAACTTAAACGGTTACACAAAATTTTAACCACACAAAAACCTTTCTTAGTGGTTAAACTTTACATTAACCGTCTACATGACTTCCTAGTCACTTTTACTTAGCTGAAATCTATAAAATATAAACGGTTACACAAAAGTTTAACCACACAAAAACCTTCCTACGTGGTTAAACTTTACATTAGCCGTCTAACAAAAGACATTCCCCACTATGGAAACTTGTCGTAAACAACAACACTGAGACCTTAATATACTACATTCGTCTTCTTAATCTCCAACACCAAGTTATTACCACCCACCCTCAGTGCGGCTACCCTCAGATGAAGTCTCCAACGCCTTCTCAGTCTTCATCTTTGGTGGTGCCTCCTTATGAGTTACCGGAACTGCTGACTCAGTGGAGGGGACGCTCGTCGATAGTGACGCAGAGATCGGTGGAATATCTAGGAGAGTCTGACTGAGCTGGACAGATGGTGGTGGAACATGCTCAACCGAATCTGTCGTGGAGGAAAGCAATGAAACAATCAAGAGTGTTATAAGGACGTCAACAATGTAGTAATGCGTTTATTTTGATTATTTATTACCTTCGTTGTTCCCAGATGACGTTTTGGATTGTTGTACATTAACCATCAAATCTGTGGTGCACGAAAGCCAGACAAAGCATCAATAACTCTTACAACAACAACGGCTCAACTCTAAACTTTCTTACGAATGAGTAAAATCCTTCTTACCTTTACTACTTGCAATACCGGCCTTCTTTTTTTGGGAACCAGAAGCCTTAGAGGTAACTTCTCCCAAGTCTTTAAATTGAGTAGTAGCTCTGGCACCATATTGAGAACACACAATCGCAGTTGACCCCGTAGAAGACTCAACTCCCTTTTCAATATCGACCCCATCTCCTGTAGTTGGTTTTGCGCCTGTGGCATCAGCCAGCGCATAGGACTCCAGCTCCTTCGCTTCTCTAGCGTCCTCTTTATCCATCAAATCCCTCCAGAAATCAGTTTCATCTACCTCGGGATCAGCCTCCCTTTCAGAGTCAATGAAACATGGATACTGGAAGAGGTCTACACCAACATCCCAGAGAACAGATGGGGCTTGGGAAGCATTGACTGGAACAACTTGGTCTTCAGCAGCATAGCTCGTACTTGGGCCACCTAAAGAGTAATACAAGTTAAGAGTTAATATCTGCGGTAGCTGGCTAAGTTAATAATGTTACAAATGATATATAATACACAGCTCACCTATAGTGGCCAACGGTTGAGGATTTTGACCTCCCGTGTTAGCAACATCCATCATGTCGTCGTCTATGAGTATTATCTCAATATGCTGTTGGACGCCGGTAACAGCATGGAGATCCAGTCCCCTATCAACATGACCCATCTCAAGCGCAACACGATAGAGGAGTTGAATCTCATGTTCCCCAAATATCTCCCACATTACACTTGCACTGGTTAGAAGCCGCTCACCGAAAACCATACCTGCAAAACGTTTGTAATTTATTATCTCCAATTTAAGGTGGTCATCGCTTCTGTAACATGAAAATAAAAAGTTGTATTACACACCTTCATATCTAGCTCTTGCTCTGTCATCTTGCGTACCATCGACAACATATGTCGTCGCACCTATTGTGAAGTTAGAACGATAGAGAAAGTTGTACTCTGCCACGCTCCTAGCACCAATTGTAACGAGCAACGTAACGTATGTTAGCCAAGTCCTCTCCCTTAACAGACGTTGAAGATCATGAGAGTTTGAGATCGTGGTAGGGGGTATGTTTCCATTGGGGAAAAGCATCCACTGAGGCAACCCATAGGTGATAAGGACAGGAGTTGCCTCAGTTAGACCGTAGACTTCTCTAATAGCTCCCTCGACGACTGGATAATTTCCATCTTTCTCAACCTACATGGTCCAGCCGAGATCATCAGGTGGGGGGAGGAAACGCCAGTGATCGGCGAGGTTTTTCTTCCAATCCCCACGAAACACTCGAAAAACTCTACCCATCTCCTGCGGTTCATGGTCAAGTCAATATTTTCTAACAAAGTGTTTGTAGACTATATAGCCAACTTATGCAACAACAACTCAACATTAATAATATCTACTACTATCAAATGTGACATTTGTATTTATGGCGAATCATTTAGATCTTAAATTCCAAACGAAACTAATACGGAAGAAAAAGAATAATCAAGGTAGGAAGTTGATTTATACTCGGGAAAAGTATCTCGCTGATACTATGAATTATGAAACCTCAGTAATTAACCACTCTCTTGTCACCCTTTACTTTATCTCTCAGTTTTTTGGCAAGTAAACAGAAACTGTTCCCGTTAAATTATAGAATCCCCAAAGGTCAAGAACTGTGCAAATATATACTTACACATTTACTGTAAATAGAGAAGGCAACTTGAGGGAAGTGAATCGTTCTTGGCATGCGTTGTTTGGGTCAGAATTTCTTTGGACGGGAACTTATCTCCAGTCACTGTTTCTATTATGTTTACCGAGGCAATAAAATCTACCAAATATCTTTACATAATCTAAACAAAATCTTAAAAAATCCTACACATATAAACCTAGATACCTAAACCGTCACAGTTTCTCTACTTTCTTTTGCAAGTGCAGGGGGCATTTTTGTCATCAAGCCATACCCAAGTATCTACGACTTTTACATTAGCGGACTGTTTTAGGCAGATCGTTAATTTGGGCTTCTTTGATGGTTTTACACTCAATTTACTCTTTACGGAAATGCTATCCACAGAGGTGAACTTGAGAATGTTAACCCTTTGAGCTGCTGCAACCGGATAAATTCTTCACACAAGCATTATATGATTTTGTAGCTTGAAGAAGAAGAAAGCAATGGAGAGGAATAAAGAGTAGGAGTGAGTGATGTTACGAACAGTCTCAACAATTCTCTAGTGGAGGAAAGTTGTCAGATAATAAGATTTTAAAATAATTGTATAAAGAAAACATTCTTTTGTGTAAGAAAATATAAGTGTAGCCTTCAGTAAAAAAAAGAAAGAAATATAAGTGAGGTTAGGTCACTGGGACCAAACACAATATGTGATCTGAATTTTAAAAATCTGCAAGAGATGAACATTAATCCCTGTTTCCTGTAAAGAAACGCATTAATGTTCGTTAGAGGACGTGTCACAAGCGAACCATTGTTTGTGTGGAGAGGATGCACATATATAGAGTTTGTAAATGTTTTAGAATTTGTTAATTACTCTATTACAATAGTGGTTTTCAGCCAAAAATCAATAAAATACATTTCAATATGCATATAAGACTTATTTCGTCAAACAAAATCAGTTTAAATAGCCTATCTCTATAATTTTATAAAATACATTTTTGTAGAAGAAGCTGGTGATATATATCTTAGTCATAATTTGAGAAAGTGATTTTGACATACGTCATCTTATCTTTACAATCAGTTTCACAAAAATAAATGTGACATGACTATTAAAATTAATGATATGGTTATAACAAAATATGATATGAATAATTACATTTAATGTTGATTTATATTTTTAGTAAACCTTTTAAATATGATAATAACGCATACTTAACATTTAATGTTGATATTTATTTATGGTAAAAAAATAAAATATGGTAGTCACTGCTCATACATCATTTTTAAAATAAATATATTCAAATATAACATTACAATTTTGAAATATTATTCTATTTTATTTTTCTATATTATACAATTTGTATTAATATTTTTTTTTAAAACTGCTACAATTTTTAAAAAAATATATATATTTCTAATCGTAAAATCCTTAGTTTCTTGTATTTCTAAAAATTTTATAAATACTTTTTAGTTTAACTTTTTGATAATTATAGAATTTTATATCACTTTTATTAATTTTATACACATTAACTCAATATATTTAAGAAATATAAATGGATAGAAAAATCTATCTCAGATTATAATTTTAAATATATACATATATATTCTTAAATATAATTTTAAATAAATAAATATTTTATCTTGATATAATGTTTAACTAAATTAAATCTATATTTAAATATTGGTAAGAAAATTATAAAATCTATAATATTAATAAAATCTATATTTAAATTTATTATTAAATATAATTTAAACTTAAAAAAATTCTCACTGCACATGGTGCATGAAAACACCTAGCATATATATACATATGGTTATATCAAGACGTCTATTTATGTGTATCATACTGGTGAAGAAGATACTCCTTAATTTTTGTTTTTGCCACACAATCATGCATGAAATTGAAATTGAGCTCTAATGGAAGCTCCCAAAAAACAGTTGAAAATACATGTTGATTTGCTTTAGATGTAAATAAATATCATAATGCCTTATAAATTGCAATATTGCATAATAACAAATCCATATAATGTAATGATCATGAAGGTGACATGCACTTCCACAAAACTCACTCCCATGAGCAAATACTATAGAATCGTTTACTATATAACATATCTTGAAACTATGATGATAACTGGATCATCATTCAAACTTATTGCAATGCCATGGTATATATATCATACATCTCATAAAGTTGGATTCTATATATAGTCGAACCCTAATATGAGTCATGTGATCAGTTGGGAATAAGCTTAGAAGGAGGCCTGTGGAGCTTATGTTTAGGGCTGAAGTGACCATAGTCTCTCGAATTCATCCTCAGAATCCTCTCATGTTCATGTATCCTTCTTTCCACCAACTGTCCACGAGTAGAGTATATTTATTTACCAACGAATCATTCTTGTTATTCTTGAAAATCAGTCTATTTTGCTTTAAAAAGTAATAACAACAAATATCAACGTGTAGTTGGCAACTTTTTTGGTAAAACGGACTAACCTCTTGATTATTATCGTCTTGGCTATAAATTAGAATGGATGATCGGCCTACAAAACGATAGTAAAGAGATTTGTTTGTTCTTCATATTCAAGATTTATCACTCCAAATAATTCTAACACACTATGTCTAAAAATTAAGTACTAAGTGTTTAGAAACGCACATGTGCAGCACAAGTAGTAATAATCTTACTTTCTAAAAGACTTAGCACGTAATTGCTAGGCACATGAAGTTGCCGACAAAAACTTCCAATAAAAGGTTGTATATATAGAGAGAGACGTAAGAAACAAACCTGCATAAGAGAGAGCAAACGCTGAAGCTAAAACAAGAAGAAAGACGAAACCTAGTTTCTTCACCAGTGGCAATAAACCCATCTTCTTCTCCTATTCTTATGAAAAGAAAGTTAATGAAAGTGTTTTATGTGCTCCTATATCTTGTTGATTTAGATACACAATATCAGAAAAGAAACCATGCGTTTTGTTTATCACTATATATAATCTATAAGAAAATAGCACCACCACAGGTTAACTCTGCTTTAAATAAACAATGGTTTTGCATACCTTTGGAGATTACTTTGTATGTTTATAATGAGGCTGCACCAATAGCACTACGAATTTGATTTATCCATCATTTAATTAATGCAAATGTCTCTTAATGCTTTTGGTTTTGTTTATTTCCTGAAAATGGTGGGATTGGGGAAAAAGTTGAAAGGAGACCACTTTCCTGTTGTTGGTCACAATAAGTCTAAAGAAGTTAGTAGCTTGATTATTAATTTGTTTAATATGAGTGGATTCATTGTTTAGTTTGTAGAAACACAATCGTAACTCAATAATGAAACCATCAAATGTTAATATCTTGAAGACTAGATATCCAATATTGATGATATTAACGTGCTAATTCAATTGACCATAGCAGCTTACTGACTGATTATTAGTATCTTCTTTGTATCATCGCTTGGATATTGATCCGATCTAATTTATGTTGCTGAAAACCATCAAACCTACTGAAATTTAATTTTAAAATGGATTTTTCGAATAACGTTGATAATCGTAGTCTTTTTAAAATAAGTAAAAGTTGACTGCATGCAAATTGTCACACTTAAATGGATTGCTGATTGTGAATATGGAAAAGGGAGAGTTGTTTTGTTGAACTTTGATTTGATGAACTGATTCGTCACAATAAATAACCTAACTGGATAGATGATTCATTAAGATCATTGAAAGAGAACAAAGTTGCTTGAACTTTGCCTCAATGGACATGATTCGTCACTATAATTAATACTCGACGTATTATCTTATGGTTTCACTTAAAAGTAGGATGTAAAGAGGATGTAGTGGATGATGACTGAACTCTCACGATTCAGAATTTCAGTTTTGTTTTTGTAACAAATATTTTATGACTTATGAGTGCACGTCCAATTATAGGATGTACACAGTAAAGTCATGACATTCCGAGAAAATTCCGTTTAACTAATTTTTGATTAAAGAGTCTGACTTGTAAGTTACCTTATTTTTGATCTAGGCATTGAAAGCGTGGAACTTTTTACTGTCAAGAAACTAGAAAAGTATGAAAGTGTTTCTTATTATTCACGTTTGGGAGGCGTAACTTACATATACACAACGACAACAGAACGTAAACCTAGTTTATAATATAAGTGGGCCTCGTGTAGATACTATAACGGCCCAATAGCCCCTCTTAAGGTGGAGTGTGAAGGTTACAAACACCCAACTTGAACAGAAAATCTTCAAATTCGCGTCGTCCCAATGCATTAGTCATGATATCGGCAAGCTGAGACTTCGAGGAGACATGATGTGTTGTTATAAGGCCTTTGAGAATTTTGTCACGGATAAAATGACAGTCCATGCCGACCTGCTTAGTTCACGCATGATAGACAGGGTTAGCTGCAAGCTTGATGGCCGAGAGACTATCTGAGTGAAGCGGTATGGGTCCAGAGCAGTCGACGCCAAAGGCAGGAAGCAGTTCGCGAATCCAGATGATCTCGGCGACTGTGTCAGCCATAGCCCTGTATTCAGCTTCTGCAGAAGAACGAGAGACGCGATCTTGTTTCGTTGTTTTCCAGGACATAGGTGAGCCACCAAACTGGATAAACCAGCCAGACAAAGAACGGCGCGTTATGGGACAGGCACCCCAATCAGCATCACACCAAGCTGTGAGTTTAAGTTCGGTGTTGGCGCGAAGTAGTATACCTTGTCCAGGGCTATTTTTCAAGTATCTAACCACTCGGAGGGCTGCATTCCAATGCTCAACCCGCGCGGCACTCATAAATTGGGAAAGTATATGAATAGGATATGATAATTCAGGTCTGGTGGTTCCCAAATAAATCAGTTTTCCCACCAAGTGACGATAGCTTTTAGGGTCTTTAAGCAAATCTCCGTCGGCAAGAGCTAAGTGGTGGTTTTGCTCGAGTGGAAATGAGACCGGTTTGACTCCTAGAAGTCCTGTTTCAGCAATAATATCCAATGCATATTTTCGTTGGCAAAGATAGATACCTGTTGGGTTTCTTGCGACTTCAATACCGAGGAAATATCGTAGAATGCCCAGATCTTTCATGTGGAAACAAGTACTTAGGTATTCTTTGAAGTTGGCTATGACTGAAACAGAGTTACCGGTAATGATGAGATCGTCGACGTAAACCAGAACATAGATAGTGGTTTGTTCTGAATTGTAAATGAAAAGAGAGTGATCAGACTGGTTTTGTTCGAAGCCATACTCCTTTAAAGCTGAAGTTAGCTTTGCGAACCAACAACGAGGAGCCTGTTTTAGGCCATAGAGAGACTTGTGTAATTTGCACACCTGTGTCTTATCAGCAGTCCTAAAACTAGGAGGTAATTGCATGTATACTTCTTCTTCAAGATCTCCGTGAAGAAAATCATTGTGCACATCCATTTGATGCACTTCCCAATCACGAGAAACAACAAGCTGGAGAAAAGCTCGGATGGTGACTATTTTAGCAACTGGTGCGAAGATTTCGTTGTAGTCAACCCCCTCTGTTTGATTATTGCCACATACAACCAAACGTGCTTTGTAACGTGAAAGAGTGCCGTCAGCGTTAAACTTCAATCTGAAAACCCACTTACAACCCAATGCCTTTTTCCCTGCAGGGAATGTTACGACAGTCCATGTGCCGCTGTCTTCGCAAGCCACTATCTCGTCCGTGACAGCATCACGCCAATGTTCATCAAGAAAAGCTTCTTTATAGCTTTGAGGTTCAATCGCAGAACTGATTGCTAGAACATAAGCTTGATATTTTTCTGAGAATTGTACGCTTGAGCAGTAATTAACCAGAGGATATGGAGTCGCAGACGGTGGAGGATTATGTAGTAGTGTGGTGATGTAGTCAGCTAACCTCGTTGGAGCTTTTCTAGGGCGTTGGCCGCGTCCGAGAACTTCTGGTTCACTGTTTCTACAACTGGCTCGACAGGTTCCGGAACAGTTTCTTCAGGTATATGAGGTTGCGGGTCTGCTGGTGGAGAAGGTGATGGTTCATGAACAGTGACGGGTTCTGAAGATGTCAGGGAGATGAGTCTTCATTAGACACGGATGAGGTAGTAGGTGTATGTTGATGAAAAAACTCAGTGGGCAGTGGGTGAGCTTCTGCAACTTCTTCATCATTGATGAAAGGGATACCAGAAGCAGGAAAAGGAGCTGAAGGCGAAGGTGGGATACACTTTTGCAAGAATGGATACTCCAACTCATTGAAGATCACATCTCTTGAGACTGAAAATTTTATGGTGTCTAAGTTATATACTCTCCATCCTTTTTGATTAAATGGGTACCCAACGAACACTGAACGAGAGCCTCTTTCCTCAAACTTATCACCTCCGTGTTTTTGGTTATGGACGTAACACAAGCAACTAAAAACCCTGAGATGATTCATCGGAGGAGGTCTCTTGTAAACGATCTCAAAAGGAGTAAGACCGTTGAGCAGTTTCGTTAGAGTACGATTAATCAGATAACCTGCGGTCAGCGCGCAATAACCCCAAAACTCGACAGGAAGGTGAGCTTGGAATCTCAGAGCTCGTGCTGTGTTGAGGATATGCCGGTGTTTGCGTTCAACACGGCCGTTTTGTTGGGGAGTCCCAACGTAGGAGGTTTCATGTACGATGCCATGATCTGCAAAGAAATCATGTAGACAAATAAACTCAGATCCATTATCACTACGGATAGTATGAACCTTCGTATCAAATTGTCTTTCCACAAGTGCAATGAAGTTCTTAAGATGTGTCGGAGCTTCACTTTTATTTGGAAGCAGGTATATCCAAACAGCACGGGAGTAATCATCAAGAATTGTCAGAAAATACTTAGAACCACATAGAGAAGTTGTCCGATACAGACCCCAAAGATCGCAGTGAATAAGTTCAAACGCAAAATTCGTCTTATTAATACTTGTGGGAAAAGAATCTCGTGCTTGCTTCGCACGTATACAAATATCACAAGTCTTTGAATCAAAACCAGAAACACTGAAATCAGAAAACTGCAACATCTCCATAGCCTGAGAGGAAGGATGACCGAGACGACGATGCCAGACATCAGCGAAAGATTCCTTTGATCCCTAAATCGCATTGACTGCCTCCACTCCTCTGAAAAAATATAATCCATGTTGCTGTTCAGCCACTCCAATCAGCATCAGTGTGATGCGATCCGGAATAACACAAACCTTGTCAGTCAGCTGAAATAAACAACCACGATCCCTCGTAAGATGAGAGACTGATATGAGATGGCAACGAAGTCCATCGACATAATAGACACTCTGTAGTTTCAAAGAGGAGCCCAACTGAACGGAACCCATTTTCGTAGAAGTCGTAAAACGTCCGTCGGGCAATTTAATATTCACTGGTGACATGTCAGAAATCTCACACAAAAAATCAAGTGAGCCTGTCATATGATTTGTAGCTCCAGAGTCAATGATCCAGGATGCAAGAAAATTCTTACCAGAGAATCGGTTGGTGGGAGCAGAGTTCCTTTCGTCAAGCATATGCACGAGAGTACGCCACTGAGTATCACTCAATCCAGTGAGTCCTAAGCGATCCTCTGCAGTAAGAGAGTTGGCTTGAGCAAAAGGTGCAGCCGGCTTGGATTTCTGAGACGAGCTACTGGACCCATTCGTTATTCCGCGACCAGATCCAGTGTTTACCATATTGCGAGTTGCAGCAGATGAGTTGCCACGAGAATTTGCTGGTCCTAATCGTTGCTTCTGGTTTTCTTCCCACCAATCTGGGTAGCCGATCAGTCGAAAACAATTTTCTGCAGCATGACCGGTACGACCGCAGTTGGTACAAGTGACGGAACCACCCTTGCGATCATTACCAGCTTTTGACCTGGTTGTTTGAACCGCAAAACTGACCCCATCTACCTTCTCCGCGTTCATCCGTCCAAGCTGTTTTGATTCTTCGTCTTGAATGAGAGCGTTAAATGCTTCATCCAAAGAAGGAAGTGGGACTCGAGATAACAGTGATGATTTGATACCACCATATTCAGTTTCATCAAGCCCCATTAGGAACTGATGAAGCTTATCTTCCTCGCGCTCCTTGCGGACTTCCTCCAGTCTTGGCCTGTTGGTAGTTAGTCATACTTCTCCAAAGTTGAGTCAATTTTCCATAATAGGCTTCGATAGGAGTCCCTCGTTGCCTACAATTTGCAAGCTCGGTTTTAAGGCGTTGGACTCTCTGTCCATTCTTCACCCCAAATCGACGCTGAATATGAGTCCACAACTCATGAGCGTCATCAACGTGTGAGATCGATGTAGATATGTTTTCATCGATTGTCAACTTCATCCAGGAGACTACGAGAGCATTATTTGCTATCCAGTCTTCATAATCAGCAGAGGTTTCCACGGGTTGAGGTATGGAGCCATCTGCAAAACCAAACTTCTTTCTTGCCTTCAATGCTAACTTGAGATTGGTGGCCCATTCATCGTAGTTGGAGCCATGTAGCAGCGGTTTTGAAATCAGAGTTCCGGGATTATCGCTCGCATGTAGATCGTACGGCGAGATTTTTCGACGAGTCTCAATGCGACCAATATCACCCATTGCGGAAAAATTGAGATTAAGAGAGGTGAGATCACAAGATCGAAAGCTATAACCTTGGTGTAGTTAGGTTATGGCTCTGATACCATATCAAGAAACTAGAAGAGTATGAAAGTGTTTCTTATCATTCACGTTTGGGAGGCGTAACTTACATATACACAACGACAACAGAACGTAAACCTAGTTTATAATATAAGTGGGCCTCGTGTAGATACTATAACGGCCTAATATAAACATTTATATAATTGGTTTTTCTCTTTATTTAAAATATGTTTTGGCATAAAATGAGTAGTCCAAAATTTGTGGTGATCATTGGTTTGCATTAATTTTTAGTTTCAACTTTTTTTTTCAAATTTTGATTAAGATTTTTGTTTTTAATGTTTAGTTTTTAAATTACTTTTTTTTATTTTTATCTTTTGGTTTTGGTTTTTAGTTTTTAGATCTGCTGAATTAGTATAAACTGATATTCTGAATTAGTATAAACTGATATTACCAACAAACAAATCCCAAATAATCAAACATCTAATCTAAAATTGAAAGATGACATTCTAAAAAAAAATTGCAATAGTTTATTTTGTAAAGAAAAAAGCAAAATATAACCCGTGTTTTTAGGTTTTAGATTTGATTTTTGGTTTTGTTTTATATTTAATTTAAATAAAAACTTACGATTGAAATTTATCAAAACATAATGATTATTATTTAATATTAAAATACATTAACATTTGTTTATGTACATGATTTAAATAAGTGATTAATATTGAAATTTAAAAAAATATTAAATACCTGAAAATATCAATTTTATTTAATCATTAGATTTCCATTTTTTGAAAGAACTGTTAGATATTAAACGGTATATTACTATTCTAAAACTTATTGATTTCTTATAATTAGTGAATTTTCATATTTGTTAAGGAACTGTTAAGATATGGAATCTATTGGTTTCATACAATTAGTAGAATTTCATATTTTTATAAACCGTCATTTTTAAATTTGGTTTACATATTTAATCGTGTCAGTTTGATTTAATTAATGCGGTTCAATCAACTATATGACGTGTATCTAATCTATTATAATAGAGTCCTTATTTTATCTATTAATACAAGTTGTCATTTAAATTTGGACTATTTTTATAATGTTACAAATAAATGAATAATAATATGTGTAAATTAAATTAACCATATACTGATTACTTAAATCAAACTAACACGATTAATATGTGTAAACTAAATTAAAAAACGATAGTTTATCAAAATATGAAAATCTACTAATTATATGAAACCAATAGATTTCATATCTTAACATTTCCTTAACAAATATGAAAATCTACTAATTATATGAAATCAATAGGTTTTGGGTTGGCTGTGTAGACCCACCTTGGCTATAAATACATTAGCCCTACTTAATCCCACCCATAGTACTAACCTCTTTTTAAACCCCCCCCCCAAATATTATTTCTTTTCACATAACCCTCCAATCTTATTAATGCTTCACAGAACCCCATTTCCAATCACAAATCAAAATCAAAATGGTAAGGGTCTTAATTACGTTTTCAGAACGGTAATTGCCCAATTAAAAACCCGATTCAACCCGACCCGACACTCTGAAACCAACCCAAATCATAATTACAAAAACGATTTGGGGAAAACTTTTAATTATGGTGCGTGACTCTCTTTTCACGTTAACAGACGTGAGAGTGTCGCAGGAGAGATGGGAAGGGAGAAACAGAGACAAAGAGGTAGGGAGAGAGAGAGGAATAGACAAAGAGATAGGGAGAGAGAGAGAGAGCAGACGTGAGCAAGAGAGAGAGACAAAGAGGTCAGTGTTATTAAAGTAGAACAAAGCTGAGCAGCTCGAGTTCTTCCTCATTGCGGACATAGGAGAGCAAAAAAAGACATAGGAGAGCCACGGTTGGTGTAGAAAAATTGTTGTAACTATTGTATCATTAACCAACAAGAACCTTGATTTCCAAAAAAAAAATGAAGGAAGAGATAACTATTGTATCACGACTCAAGTGGTTGGCTGTTATGTCTTAGTAGTTATGGCATGGGTATATGGAAAGCTTGGAAATTAACCATGAGATGAGTGTGGTATGGGCTTTATTTATCTTTATGTATGGTTTAGACTAGTTTTTATGTTTCAACCATCGAATCATCCATGTGAAACAAACTCAATTCAAACTCAAATTTAGGCATAACCAAATAAGAAATAAGAGTTTGTATCTCTGTCCTTTTCGTCACACTGTCTCGAGCATCCTCTTCTCCATTCTTTCGACGTTGCCTGTGTCTTGTGCATGCTCTCTTCCATTGCTCCATCGTCACCTCTTACTCGAATCTTATCTGTTTCCATTGCATCGTCGTCCTCTCTGGCTCTCCCCTGCTCTATCTCCATTGTTCATGTCTCGGTAACGTGAAAAGAGTCAAGTCACGAGCCCTAATTAAAATTCTGCTCCACATCAATTTTTTGTAATGTTGATTTGGGTCTGTTAAGTGGGTCGGGTCAGGTTGGATCCGTTTTTTTTAATTGGGCAATCACGTTCTGAAAACGAGATTAAGATCCATACCATTTTATTTTGATTTGCGATTGGAAAGGGGGTTCTGTGAAGCATTAATAAGACTAGGGGTTATGTGAAGAGAAATAATAGTTTAGGGGGTCTTAGGAAGAGGTTAGTAGTATGGGTGAGATTAAGTAAGGTTAAAGTATTCACATGTGGGTTTATGCAGCCAACCCATAGGTTTTAAAAATTGTAATATATCGTTTAATATCTAACAGTTCTTTAAAAAAATAAAAATCTAATAATTAAATCAAATTTATATTTTCAGGCCCAAAAGTGTATAACATTTTTTTAAAATAAATTTGTCTATTATTAATCACTTATTTAAATTATGTATTTAAAAAATGTTAATGTATTTTTATTTTAAATAACAATCACTCTGTTTTGATGTAAAGCAAAACCAAAAACTAAATCTAAAAACTAAAAACCAAAAATTTTAAAACATGGATTATATTTTTTTTTGTTTACAAAATAAACTATTGTAATTTTTTTTTTTAATTTCATATTTTCAATTGTAAATCAGATGTTCGATTATTTGGGATTTGTTTGTTGGTAATATCAGTAAAAACTAACTTAGCGGATCTAAAAACTAAAAACCAAAACCAAAAGATGAAAATCAAAAATAGAAATTTAAAAACTAAAAAACAAAAACCAAAAACCAAAATATAAAAAAGAATCTAAAAATAAAAAATTGTAACTAAAAACTAATGCAAAACAATCATCAATACAAATTTCGGACTACTGATTTTAGACCAAAACATAATTTAAATAAAAAAATCATTTATATAAATTTTTAATCATAAAAAAAATTTCGAGCTTGGAAAGCGCGGGTTAAATGCTAGTTATATATTTATTTGTAACATTCTAGAAAAAAGTCTAAATTTAGATGACAACTTGTATCAGTAGATAAAAAAACTATGTTTTAATAGAGTAGATACCTAGGGGATGTCAAAATAAGTTATAGCTCATGAACTAATTCAGCTCAGCTCGATTTTTTAGCATGATTTCTATTTTTTATGTTCGTTTAATAAATGCGTTTAATGATTGAACTTAAATTAGATCATGAGTTATATGAACAATTTTTAATGAACACGAGATTAGTCGTTATATATATAACTTATATTTTTCTTATGTACAAAAAATAGTTTCTATATTAATTGTATTTATCTTATCAAATTAAAATGTAAAACCAAAAAATAATAAATATATATATATATATATATATATAAAAAAATATATATAAATAAAATATAGATATAAAAACTCATATCATATATATATATATAGAACTAAAATATAAAACTAAATATTCCTAAGGTTTTCATGCAGAATATATATTTTTACAATTTGAATATATAAAGAATATGAATATGAATCACCACAACACTTTTATGAAGAATATATTTTTGGATCATTGATTTAGTTTTGATTTAATATATTATTAGGCTTTAGTTTTATACGGTATTTAATATTAATGGATTTTTAAATTTTTTTTTTGTCTGATCGTGATTTAGCTCATTTAACTCATTATCTAGATAATGTGAGTTTGGGTTTGCAAATGTGAGCTCATATAATAAATGAGCTAAGTGATATACCATGATTTTGACTCACTTTTGGTCATGGTATTTCTATGATTTTATTATATAAACCTATGTTTTGGAGTCTATTACGTATGTTTT
>JABAYD010016833.1:0-19568 GCA_014822095.1 Diplotaxis tenuifolia
GTTATAGTTTTTAGTATTTAGATATGCTGAGTTAGTTTGAACTGATATTACCATCAAAAAAATTTCAAATAATCGAACATCTAATTTACAATTGTAAAGATGACAATTTAAAAAAAAAAGAATTGCAATAGTTTATTTTGTAATAAACAAAATAAAAAATATAACCCGCGCTTTTTAGCTATTGGTTTTTGTTTTTAATTTTTATATTTGGTTTTGGTTTTACTTTACATTTATTTTTTAAAAACAATAATTAATAAGTAATTTAATAAAAATAAAAAATGGTATATTACGATTTCCAAAATCTATTGGTTTCATATAATTATTAGACTTCCATATTTGTTATGGAGTTGTTAAGATATAATAATACGGTTCAATTAAATTATATGTCATATATTATTTATAATACTCTAGAAAGAGTCCAAATTTAAATGATAACTTGTATCAGCAGATAAAGGAATGACTCTGTTTTAATAGAGTAGATGATCAAGGTTTAAATTTTTTTTCTTTATTAAGATACAATGATTATAAGACCATATGAAGAAATAATTTTATTTTAATAGGTTTTATGTTAATATATATATTTCATATCGTTTAAATTAAACTAAACATCGTATGAAAATACATATTTATATTTTGATATTTGCATTAAACATATATTGAAAAGTTAATATTTAAATTTTGAAATATGTCATTTTTTTAAAATGAATATAAATTATTGAAGCTACTAAACATCTCACATAGAAAAAAAATCGTTGGTGTAAAGGTTTTTTACACAAATATAAAAATAATCATAAAATCATATGAGTAGAAACTTCATTTATAAAATATCAATATTAAAAGTGTGCTATATATATCTATGTTAATATCATTTAAATTTAATTATACCTCGATATATAAGATTGATTGTTTGATTTATTTACCCTAATTGCGAATAAGTAAGAGTGATCGTTAGATATATATGCATACGCTAATTTATTACATAAAATAAATAATTAATATAAAATAATTCACAAAATCATGATATAAAATTGAGTTAATTTTTAATTTTTTAATTTTTTCAAAATTTAAATTTTAAAATAATTATGGTTATGTTAAATCATGACCATAATTAATTTTTAAATTTTAAATTTTTATTTGAAAAACTTATAATATTATTTTTAAAAATAATTTTCTTTTTCCAAATAATTTACAATTTAACTTATTTTTTTATAAATTATTTCTTTCTTTAAAAATATTTTTTTAAAAAAATATAATTTTCTGATATTATTAAACAAATAAATAAATTATATTAAATTATTTTTGATAAATTTATATATTTTAAATGAAATATTCTACCAACTGCTAAAAAATCAAGCCCTATGATACTACATTTATTTTACTAAAAAGGTGAAAAAAAATATGAAATCGGACAATTAAATTCTAAACTTTGATCTACAGCTCTAATTACAATTGTTACTTATCCCACGTATAGATAATTATATAAAAATTCTAAAATTCTAAAATTTCAAATACATATAAAACAATCATATCCAATATTAAAACTTTTGTATTTTAATTACATACATTTACCTTGCGCAGTACGCATGTCTTATCCTAGTTAGAATTTAAAATCAAACAGTGTGGTGGTTCATTTGGAATGGTAAATGTGTTCACTGGAAACCATTACATTTATAAATCATGCAATTAGTATAAAGATTTAGCGCATCTACAAAGCATTACTTCATTTTTCTTTCTAAAATGAAATAACGTGAAGTAAAGTATTATAAAGTAGAAAATGGAGGAAAGTCTAAAATACAGAATGATAAATGTGAATATGTGATTACTTTATTTTTTTTAAGTAAACTCATTTTTTACTCTTTTTCCCCTTCGATTTGGTTTGGCAATTGAAGGCTGCAAGTGCAAAGTGAAAACTTTCAATTGCTTCTTACTTATTTTCAAATGCGTTTTAGACTCAGGGAACTTGATTACATAATTGTTTGCAATGAATATAATTTCCTAGGTTTGTGTTTTTCCATTCCACATTTGACAAATAATTAGTTGATAAAGTTTTGTTTTTCTCATCGTTGTTTTACCGTTAAATGTTTTGTATGAAGGAACAATTAGTTGGTTTCTAAGCTTTTGAGACTTGATATTGTAATAATGGATTTGGGGACCCAATGGATTTTATTACGAGAATTTTCCTTTGATAATCCTTTTTAGTTTATTTTTACAAAAATAGTTTTAAAATAGAAAAATGAGCAAAAGAGATTTTATTAAAGGGTAAATATTCGTTTATACTATAGTGTTAACTAATCTAGATTTTAGGATTTAGAGTTAAGGATAGTTTTTTTGGGATGAGATTTCAATTTTTTAAAATAAAACATAAATATTACAAATTTGAAAATAAATAAAAAGTTATATCATAAAAAAATTAAGAAAATTTTTTGGCTGGGGAATATTTAATATTTAATTATTTTAATTAAAAAAATAAAAGATAAATCTAGAACTAATTAATATCACTTACCAAAAGTCTAAATGATATTACAAATAATAATTTATGGTAACTAACCATCAAAGTTATAGAGAGTATAATAAGGCCCGATTAATTATTTTTATATTTATATGCTATATAAAATAATTAGTAGAACACAATTTATATAAATTAATATAATGGTTTCATATTCTTATAGAAAACATTATATTCGTATATACATAATTATAATAATTATTAATATCTTATAATGTCCATATATGTCTTATAAGTAATTTATAAAAAAGATTAAACATTAATAAAATTATATATCTTTTTTTGTCAGCATAAACTTATCTATCATGGCTTACAAAATTGTTTTATCTTAATTTTAAATTAATTATATGAATTTTATAAAACATTTATAAATAAATTAAAATTCTCTTATATATTAAATGATAAGTCACTTACTTTTGCTTACATGTCGATCATTTGTGAAGTGTTCAAAAATTGTTATAATTTGTTTTACCTATATTTTTTAATTTTATTTATTTTAGTTTAGATTTAAAACAAATAAAAAAATCTAGAATCAATTAATATCATTTTCCACATAATTTTATTTTTATTATAAATAATAATTTATGGTAACTAGTTTTTGAAATTATATAAAAATAATAATGTTTGGTCAATTCTTTTTATGTTTATAAACTACATAATAGAATGAACAAATTATTTTTATAAGTTTTAATTATTATAATTAGATCTAAAATAAAAGGTAAGTCTTAAGCCATGTATTATCATTTGCCAAAGAACCTAAATGATATTACAAATAATTTAATGGTAGCTAATTTTTAAAAGTATAGAAAATGTAATCATGTTTGATTAATTCTTTTTATATTTATATACTGCATAACATAATGAATAGCAAACAATTTACAGAAATCAATATAATGATTTCATATCCATATAAAATATAGTTGTATCTATAATAATTATTAATTTCTTACAATTCCTATATATTCTTTATAAATAATTAGGATTTGAAGATTGGACAGATTATATTTTAACAAAACATGTGAGAATCTGATTTAAAAAATAATAATTTACATTTAAGTCAAATAATATAGTAAATAGTGTAAGGTTATGACTTATGATTGATAAGAATTCTAAGATGGATTTTTGGTTTATTAATGATTGTATTTTTTGTATTACTATTTTAAAAGAGAAATAAATATTTGGCAAAAATATGTAAAAAAATAGGACAACATTAGTAAAAAATTAAATAAAAAGAACAAATAATAACTAAAAAATAAAAAATGGTTGAAGAAGATGCATAGTATGTGTTGAAAAAGTTAATGTGATCATTACATATATAATTTCAAAAATATTTGCTATTACTAAATATCTATTAGTTATTTTTAAATCAAATTTATGGAAACTTTAAAGTTAACAAATCTATAAATGTTTCTAATTATTATTCAAAATTTATGTCCTTACATAAATAATTATATTTTCATACAATATACATATCTGCGAATTCACAGGCAACCACCTAATACCATTTGTTTACCCCAACAAGCATGAATTTTAAAAAGTACATAAAACATAAATTGACAATAATTATTTTATTTAATTAATATATTTACTGTGTTGTTCATATTTCATATGGATTACATTGAATTTAGAAACCAAGTAAAACATAAATTGACATTGATCACTTTTATTTAGTTAAATATTTTTACTGTGTTTATCAAATTTCATATTGACTACATGAAACTCAAGAGAAGACCACAATTACATGGCAGGCTTAAAGGACGTAAGATTCATAGACTTCAACCACGGCTTCTCCCATACAACCGCCTCGTACTTCTTGCTCTCACCAGTGCCGGCTATCCCTACGCCTCCATTAACCGCCACAGTGAGCCGGTAGTTCATGCCGGCGACTACCTGAGACTCGCCGCTAACAACCTCCACAAACCTTAGTCCCGCTTTGTTCTGCTTGTTGTATTCAGAGACAGAAAATTTTCCAATCTCTACGACGTGAGGATCCTTAACGTCACTAATGGGACTCCAGCCTCCAGTTCGTACCGCCTCGGACGCATAGAGAGAGAAGAGGACGTCGAGAGAGAGGAGAAGAAGGAAGACTGTTTTCTTATTCATTTCTGTATGTGTTTGATAATAGCCGAGATGTTTAGGGTTCTTTTATAGTAGTGGGGGATGCCATGTGACGTGACAGTGTGACACGTACTTATGAATATCTTGCCAAGTTATGGAAATGTAGACAAATTAGATTTTATTATTTAATAACATTTATGAAAATGTATTTACATTAGAATTTATTAGTTTTGAATCCAA
The DNA here is from genome assembly GCA_014822095.1 of Diplotaxis tenuifolia. Classification (NCBI taxonomy): domain Eukaryota; kingdom Viridiplantae; phylum Streptophyta; class Magnoliopsida; order Brassicales; family Brassicaceae; genus Diplotaxis; species Diplotaxis tenuifolia. Next base: position 4,805 of record JABAYD010016833.1, read on the forward strand.
CTCGTGTATTTGTTATTTTTCAACCTTTTTTGTTAAGATATTTGTAGCTCTTACAAGTCATAGACCTAAATATAAATAATCAGTGTAATAGTTTACCATTTATAAGATTGATTATATGACTGCAGACAGATAATTTTTTAATGAAATTATATAAAAAAGAAAAGAAATAAAAGTCATATCTTTTGTCATAATAGTCTAGAAAAATATGAATATAATATTTAGCATATCTAATATCATCAAAGTTCAAGTTAAAACTTATTAGTTTCTTGACATTTTAGATAAATAATATCCTTTTTGGAATGCAGTCCCATTGAAAAGTAAAAGTAAAACAGAAAACTATATGCTGGAACTGATGACCATAAAAATAAAAATATGAATGCTTAAGAAAATAACCAGTAGGAACAAAATAAAATGAATTAAAAGAAATAATAATTATTTGGGCAATTCTCTCAAATAGACTATTTATAAGTTTTTATCACAAAAATAGATATCAAAAATTAAAATGACTAAAGAACATTTTTAATTTTGAAAATTTTAGATTTTTTTAAAAATTTTTTAAATTAAAAATATTTTTTCTAAAACCCCACTTTCTAACTCTAAACAAAAAAAAATCTATGATTAGTTAATCTAAAAGATAAAATGAATATTTACTCATTTTTATTGCTTATTTAAGTCTATTTTACTTACTTTTATTTTCAAAATTTATATTTGTGACAAAAACTTTTTTTGGTCTATCCTAGAAAATTACTCGAATTAATTTTATATCATATCGATTGAGATAATGAATGTTTTTGTTTTATAATTTTTCAAAATTTGAAAATATAACAAAAAAATTATATGCAGCAATTGTTTCTCATAAACGATGTAAATTTAAAAAAATAATCATTCAGTTTTTCTGGGTTGTTCGTTTTTCCATTTATATGAATCATTTGAAAGAACCATTTGATTCATATCAAAAATATGAAACAAACAACTTATATCAGTCCCTTCATGAATTCAAAACTACTCTACATGAATCAGCTGTGAGAGATAGATATCTGAGAGTGAGTGAGCTGAGGAGAGAGAGAGAGAGAGGCGGAGAGAGAAGTGGAGAGGGAGAGACGCGGAGAGAGAGAGACGCGGAGAGAGAGAGAGACGCGGAGAGAGAGACGCGGAGAGAGAGAGACGGCGAGAGAGTGAGAGAGATGAGAGAGCGACAGTGAGGTGAGAGCTTCAAGCTCCTTTCATGGCGAGAGAAGGAGAGAAGGAGAGAAGGAGAGGAGAGAAGAAGAGATCGACGACAAAGAGATTGAAAAGATTAAAAAATTAGGTTTGTAATATTTGAGTTGAGATAAGGGTAATATCGACATTTTATTATTTCAACTGAACCAGGTTCAGTCAACTGGTCCGATTCGGTTCAGTCAACTGATTCTTCAAATTAAAACTAGATTTTCGAAATCCATTTAACTGAACCATTCGAATGAGCCATACATTTTGTGTCTAAACGAACAACATGCTCAGCTTCATCCAAATGGCTCAGTTGAATGAGCAGACGAACATGCCCATAATATATTCTTTTTGGAACTGATCAACATTAAAATAAAAATATGAATAAGTAAGAAAACAATGAGTAGAAACAAAATAAAATGAATTGAAAAAAACTTTTTATTAATTTCTATTCCATATCAATTGTGATAAAAAAAATGTTTTTGTTTTATAGTTCTTTAAAATTGAAAGAATAACATCAAATGTTCCTCATCATGTAATTTTAAGAAATAATTATGAATTGCTTATTTCTTATGTCACTAGTTACAACCATAAGTTTAGAACATAAAACTTTCGAGATGTCTGAATGTGCTTCCTACTCAGTTTCCGATTTAAATGATACCACCGTCAACCTTTTGTCCCCATATATTAATTATCTTATCAATAATTGAAAACAACACAAAATCCATCCGACCAATCAGTAAAATTTAAAGATAATGCAACCAACTTTTAATTTACTACGCGGGAATACAATTCAATAACAACAAACAATATTTTATTATCATTATTATTACAACTTCGTCTCCATCAACGCGCTTCTTGTCTTTAAAGAACTATTCACCATTCAAATCCAATCCCCAGAATAATACTTCTCTTCCTTATTCCTCCGTTCAATGGCGTCTACGAAACCAACCGATCAGGTCAAACAACTCAAAGACATCTTCACACGCTTCGACATGGACGGAGACGGAAGCCTCACGCAGCTCGAGCTCGCCGCTCTCCTCCGTTCCCTCGGCATCAAACCCCGCGGAGACCAAATCTCTCTCCTCCTCAACCAAATCGACCGTAACGGCAACGGCTCCGTCGAGTTCGACGAGCTCGTCGTCGCGATTCTCCCCGATCTCAACGAGGAGGTGCTCATTAACCAGGAGCAGTTAATGGAGGTTTTCCGTTCGTTTGACCGTGACGGTAACGGCCAGATAACGGCGGCGGAGCTTGCTGGGTCGATGGCGAAAATGGGACATCTGTTGACTTATCGTGAGTTGACGGAGATGATGACGGAGGCTGATTCTAACGGTGACGGTGTTATTAGTTTTAATGAGTTTGCGCATATTATGGCTAAGTCCGCCGCTGATTTTCTTGGGTTAACTGCTGCTTAATTCTCTTATGTTTGTTTTTTGATTAGTTTATTTTTTTTTGTAATAATGTTCAGTTTTTTTTTTTTTGTGTTATGCAACTTTGTGTAATTTAACAATGGGCGCTAATCTTCCCTCTTTTCTTCTAATTAATTTATGATATATAGTTGGTGTAACGTTAAATATTTATATGGTATTGTTAAATATTATCAAGATTGACTTTGGAGATAAGTGAAAGACTAGTCATGATGAAAATGTAATAATGCTAAATTTTCAATTTTCACATTCGTTAGACTTAGACTCGCAAGCAGTATACGCACATAAGTTACCTTTCTATAAATCATCAAAACCTTATACCAATTAGACATATGTAACAATTCTATTAACATTATGCCTTCACATTTCAAATATGTCACTTAATAGTACATGCATATTTCAAGTCATATTAAATCAGAAAGGAGATCTTGACCAATACGATATTACAGTCTAAAATCCAGATAAACCGATAGTCAGTAGACCAAGCCAGTTGCAATGTTGCACGATGAGCTATGATGGTGATTGGTGGAAACAATTAAATAACTGAAAATCGTTTGACAAAACAAAAGTTAAATAGTTAGTTTACTAACAAAAGTTTTATGAAACACGTAAAGGCAAATGGGACCATTGTATAAACAATTATCTCCCCTGGACCTCGCAGGATCCTTCTGTTCATGTTTTTGTCTGAAGTTGGAAAATAAAAAAATTGCTGACTTTTCTCTTCGCGTGGTCTAGATCCAGTGTACTGGACAGTCGACGTTGGACACATCGGTGTTCATAAAATAAAACACAAAAAGATAGAAAACAAATAAATCTAATTTTAATAGTGAAGGAAACAAAAAAAAAGAAGAAGACATAAACTGTCTTATTTTTTAAATCCACCATCATCCATTGAACTTTGTTGTACTATTGAATACAGTATCAATCAATCAATTAAAATACAATTTTAAAATTTAGCAAAAAAACATTTAATTATAAATACAATCAGAAAAACACAACTGGATCTAGCTAAACAAAAGGAAACATACAGGAAAATTATGTACAAAAGATTTCCGTGTGTGTTTGTTGTGGATTACAGATGCCTTCTATTACAAGGAATATAAAAGAAGCCCTAATCTCAACATTAGAGATCTACAACATACATCCAAATTGACCTTATTATTCAGAAGACTAAAATAATCAAGTATATAAATGCAATTGCAAAACAAACATGTAAAAGGATCAATATGCTGAGCATCTACATTTGTATTCAAAAGTACAAATATAAATTAAATTACAAATCAATTCGCTTTACGTAAATAAAGCATGAAAGTAAAAAAGAACCTTCACTCTGGCATGTTTAGGCTGCGCTTGGTAACGTAGGAGGAACAAAGCCTGAACCTTTAAGAGTCTGCTCAAATATGTGACCCACTTTCAGCAATTTCTCCTATAACCAATAACAAAAACTCAATCAATCATCATACCAAGTGAAGAAAAACTTGTTCTTAAGCTAATCTTGGGAGTAAACAAATAGTTTTACACAACAAACCTCATCAAAGGATGCACCAATCATTTGAAGACCAACCGGTAGACCCGAGGGACCTCCTTCAACTAATCCACATGGTAATACAATCGCAGGAAGCCCCGCAAGATTTACATTTACCTGCCAACAAAACTCATACGACACAAATTTATGTTGTGTAAATGAAAACTTGTTAAAGAGAGAGACAAAACACATTTTTATACCGTCATAATGTCTCCAGCATACATAGCCAATGGATCATCTTTCTTTTCACCAATCTTGTATGCAGCAGATGGAGCTGCTGGTGAGATCAGGATATCATTCTGATCTAACGCCGCTTTGAAGTCTTTTCTAATTAGCGTTCTCACCTATGTTAACACCAAAGAGTACATATTAGTTACTGATCCAAACCGGTTAAGTTTCTAATAACCGGTTAGCTACCTGTTGAGCTCGCTTGTAGTATGCATCGTAGTAACCAGCAGAGAGTGCATATGTTCCCATTAAAATCCTCATTTTCACCTACAAAAAATGTATTTGATTATTGCAAAATGATGGAAGTAAAATTGTAAAGTCATTTTATAAAACCGTACCTCCCCGCCAAATCCTTGACCACGAGAACATTCATACAGCTTATTGAGCTCATCAGCCATAACTTGATTCCCATATCTTCATTGTCCACACAAGAATCAATCTTTATTATGTATAAGATCATATACATTGTGGAATCAAGTCGTATCACTGTGTTTACCTGACGCCATCATAACGTGATAAGTTGGAAGATGATTCAGATGAGGCAATCACATAGTAAGCTGGTAGTCCAAGAGAGAACGAAGGAAGAGAAACCTCTGTAACTGCACAACCCAATGCTTCTAAATGAGAAGCAGCTTCCTGAGTTGCAGATCTCACTCCAGAATCAACACCTTCTCCAACCGTCTCGCGGATGAGACCAACTCTCACTCCCTTTAATGGTTTAGATTCAAAAGAATCCACAGAAAGAAACTGTGATTGAAACTCAGGCACATCCTGAACCAAAGCAAAGATACTTTTTAGTCAATCATTCTTCCATCTCATTACAATAAACCAAACCTCAAGAACTCCCTTACTTGTTTGCTACTCGTGGAGTCAAACCTATCATAGCCAGAAACAGCATGAAGAAGAATCCCAGCATCAGCAACCGTAGAGCCAAAGCAACCAATCACATCCAACGAAGATGCATAAGCCATAAGTCCAAACCTAGACACACGTCCATAAGTTGGCTTAAGACCAACAACACCACAAAACGAAGCTGGCTGTCTCACACTCCCACCAGTATCACTCCCAAGTGACACCATACATTGCCTCGCCGCAACAGCTGCTGCTGATCCTCCTGATGAACCTCCCGGTACACGTGTCAAGTCCCACGGATTCGCAGTTACCTTTAAACCAAAATCAAACCCTAAGATCAAATCACAAGTTACCCATCAAGAAAGACTTAACCTTTCTTCATTCACAAGCTACCCATAAAATAAAGACTTGACCTTTAACCAAACCAAAACCTAAATATAAATCCCTACACTATCACAAGTTACCCATCAATAAAGACTTAAACTTTCTACTCTACAAACCTGAAAGGCAGAAGCTTCAGTAGTACTTCCCATCCCAAACTCATCCATATTCGTCTTCCCAACAACGATCCCTCCCAACTCCTTAATCTTCCTCACCGCCGTGGCATCGAACGGTGGACGGTAATGCTCCAAGATGCGAGACCCGGCAGTGGAAGGCATACCTTCAGTGCAAATATTATCCTTGACGCCGATTACAACTCCGGCGAGAGGACCCACTTCCTCACCTCTGGAGATTCTCTGGTCTATCTCCTGAGCGTCTTTGAGAACGTTATCTGACACGTGGAGGAAGCATTTGAGCTGAGGCTCGGTGAGACGGATACGGGAGAGGTAGGATTTCGCGATCTCGGAGGCTGTGGTTTCGCCGGAGAGGAGGGAGCGACGGGTTGTGAGGATTTGGGATTGGGGAGGAGAGGCGGGAGAAGCGTCGAGGGTTGGGGAGAAGGAAGAAGCTAAGGATGCGATTGTTTTGGAGCTGTGGAGTCGTCGGAAAGGGATGAGAGTTAGAGATCGTGGTGGTTGTAATGTGGATAACATCGTGAGTAGAGTAATTGGATCACTAAACCATCAAATTGGTGTAACGCCGGAGAATATATCGGCGGCGAAACCTTACGGCGGCTGATTGGGTTTATGGGAGAGAGACTCGAGACTAAGGAAGATGAGGATAAGACACCTCCATGTTCAAGAACAGAGGAATTATAAATGGGCCTAATATTAACGGGCTGTATTTACTAAAGCCCAATAAATTGAATAATAGCCCATCATGTCACCTATTCGGGTTTGTAATGTATACGACCGAGACGGTTAAATTCTAAACCGGGAAATAGACGCAAACCAAAACCCTCGGAATGATTCAGAAGCTTAGTTGCTATGACAGCAGCATCTTCTCTAGCTGCTTCTTCCAAACTGAACCATCCATCCACCAACACAGAAAACAAAACCCTAATCTGATTTTACTGAAAACGAGAAATGTGCTCTCTTTCGATTAAAAATCCACCAAATTCACACTTCATCTTCCAGAAGTTGGCTCCTTTACTTGTACGACACCGTTTTAACCTCCCATTACTCGTCCCCTCTCTCAAACCGCGGAGTGTCCGCGTCGTCGCTTCTCTCTCCGGCAACTCATGGGTCTCTCAAGCTTCCAAAGACAAATACGGTGGCTGGACTCTTATTGAAGACGACCCTCTTCTTCCTCACTCGAAAAGTACAAAAAGTTAGCATCTTTAGCTTAATTGAGTTTTCCAATTTTAGTTGGAAATTAAAATTAAAACTGATTTCGATCAATTATTGTTTTGTTTGTGTGTGTTTAGAGTGGCGGAAAGTTGTAATCGCTGGTGTTGGATCATCGATCGCTCTTCTATTAGCTACTCTTGCTTACTTCTCAATTTCCAGAAAAGGTCAACCTTTTTTCTACTGCTCTGTTTTGTTTTCAAGGAGTATGGTTTGGCCTGAGAATCAGTGTTTTGTGTGTCCCTTGACAGGGTTTAGATTACGCTTAAGTAATCCATTGCATCGTTTAACTGATCAGAATGATAATGAAGAGAGTCAAGGAACTTCTCCCCTCTTGACTGTTGAGGATACTTCTGCTTCTGAGGCAAACACAGAAGGCGTTGACAGTGTTTCAGATACTGTTGACACTTGTACGTTCTTTTTGAAAGATATCATAGCTTGTTCTTGCAATTGCATCTAACAAGTCTTATCTTCGTGCTTTGCTTTAGCATCAACCGTGAAATCTCACCGTATCACCACTCAGGTGTCCGTAGATGCTGCCCAACAACAAGCTATATCAGTTCTGAAGAAACTAAAGGTTTGTTTTGAAGAACTTGATAAAGAGTATACAACCAACTTGAATCTTACTGCCCAGCTCTGATCATGAACATTTCACTTTCTGTTCAGATTATTGAAGATGATGTAGTGGCAGACGAGTTGTGCACCAGACGAGAGTATGCTAGATGGCTAGTTCGTCTAAATTCGTTACTAGAGAGGTAATGTATGATACTTCTTGGAGTAAATAATCTTATCGGATGTGAATCATGTGATAAAAATCTCTATGTTTGTGGTGAAGGACTGATAAAAGTATATGCTATTGTGTTGGTTTTTTGGCATTTAGAAATCCAAAGCATAGGATTGTGCCCGGAGTAGCTTTAGCCGGTTCTTCAATTCCTGCGTTTGATGATGTGAATACTACAGACCCTGACTTTGAGTACATACAAGGTATAAATCAAAAGATGGACATTTCTACTTCGGTCTAGTAGTCTATCCACAGTTCTTAGCTTTGTTTCTATTGAATTCACCTCTGTAAGTGATTCTGTGTTTTGATTTTCTTTTCAGCCTTGGCAGAGGCAGGCATTACTCCCAGCAATCTATCCGGAAATGACATTAGTTTTCATCCTGAAAAGTAAAAAATGAGATTAAGCTTTCTGCCTCTGCTATTGTGTTTGATTTCATTGTGTTAACTTATTCTAATTCTTGCAACATGTATGGTGGCTGCAGTTTTGTTTCCAGACTCGATTTGATAAACTGGAAAGCTGAGTCGGAGTGTGATTTCCGTCCAGAAACTATGGAAAAGGTCTGATTAAAATTTTACATTTTAGGCATTAATGGTGACTGCTTTATCAGATACTATAATGACCTGACTTGTTTACAGTCCAGATATCAAGGACAAAAGTAGATTACATAGATACAAAGGATCTCAATCCTGACATGTCCCTCGGCTTCTACTTAGACTTCTTGAAGGGAGACAAGAGCACAATCAGAAACGTTTTCGGTATTCTATCTCTCTGATTCATTACATTCTTTATCTTCTTGTTGATATGAGACATGACTGTAAACTTAATATTACAGGTAGAATCAAACGGTTTCAGCCGAATAGGCCTGTCACAAAAGCACAAGCGGCTGTAGCATTAACAACCGGTAAAATGTCCAAAGCTATGACAGAAGAGCTATCAAGGTTAGAAGCAGAGTCCTTCTCACAGAAATCTGAGATGGAAGAAATCAAAACAGAATTACTTGAAAAGGGAGAGATAAGACAACTTTGGGATGAGAAGCTTCAAGTAGAGAGATCCAGAGGAGTTGAAATGGAAGAGTTGTATCTCTCCAGAGTTCATGAGTTAGAACAAGAGAAAGCTGCTCAGCTAAAGTGGTTTGCAGAGAGTTTGAAAGAGAAAGCAGCCATAGACTGTCAAAAACAGTTGGTTAACAGCTTGAGAGAAGAAATCAATGAGATGTCTCGGAGGTTGACAACTGATGAATCTGTTTATTTGGTTGAGCACAGCGAGTTACAAGAGATGCTGAGTGAGTTACAGTCAAAACTTGAGTCTGTGCTTGATAAAAGATCTATTCTTGAAGCTGAAGTTGAAGCTCTGAGAATCCTCAGGTAAAATTATCTAATAGTATTGATCTTTGGATAAAGCTTTTTGACTTATGAATGAAAATGCAGAACTTGGGTAGAGGATGAAGCTAAGGCAAGCCAGGCAAGAGCTAAGGTTCTTGAGGAGGCAGGAAGAAGATGGAAATGGAACGACCATTCTTGAATCTTGAGATTGTACAAAACATAAATGGGTTAAGAGTGATTGTTTGTTATATGAGTGTTGCAAATCCAGATACTTTGGATTTGTTGGTTTAAATTGGAAACAAAACAATCTTTGGTGATTGATAAAGTTGATTCAAGACACTATTGGTACACATGAAACTACCAATTCTTTCCAAGAATCAAGAAACACAACAAGAAGCTTCTTCTCCAACGAGTATCAGTTCTTGCGAAGGACGATGAGGTACTGCATTCCTGGTTTGGAGTTTTGGATGCGAGAAAACTCTTCCCGTACCTTGACGTCGACGAGCTCAAATACTTTTCTCATTGTGCCCACTCCAAAATGCGCGGATAATAAAGCTCCATAGATAGCCCTAAAGGAGACGGCCAAGATCTTGGGGTCTAACGGAAACTCCCCATTTGGGTGAATGATTTCCTCAAAAGCCTCCATTGTGAACTTCCCATTCTCCTTTATTATTTGCCTCAGCTCGCCTTCTTCTGCAAAGTAGAATGGGGTTCTGAAAGAGTCCACCTTGTCTTGGTCGATGACACCCTGTTTTAAATCACCAAAAATCATTAGATTATGGTTTAAATAAGAGTTTTAAGAGAGGGCTTTTAGTTTTTTTTAGTTGAAAGTTAAGAAATTTTATCGAAGAAACTGTTTTTATATTACTCTAACAACTCCACCAAAAAAAACCCCAATAAACATGCTCTTATGGATGTATATATGTAGTCTTTTTTCAATTACTAGAACGTTCGGACCAAAATCCTAATCTTCCAGACCCAAAACCACAACAATAAATTAGTTTCGTTCCGGTGAGAACTTCTAACATAATGGTCGTGATCCGTTCCAGTTGAGTTAACGACCTCTGGTTATTAAATGTAATCTTGATGATCATTAGTTCAAGAAAATACATGTTGAGTAAGATCATTAAGAGAAACTCCGATGAAATCCTTCATAATTCCTATAACGGTCTCGGACATCTTAACCCCTTCTCTTAGACACGACCCGGAAACAAACATCAACCCCCCGGGGACGAGCTCCTCAGCTCTAGCGTCCAACAGATCGTTGGTATCAGCCGAGTACTGATCAAGATACGCTTTCTTGACTGCTTCATTGAAGCCAGTGCAGTGCATGTCTTTGTTCCACAGAGGAGAGTCACGGTCGTTGGTCCCTTCAGGGATTTTTGAGGTGAATTGAAATGCGTAATTGAACACTCCTATGTGGAAACTATGCTTAGGGAGAACACGGCCGAAGAAGGAGCCCGGAACACCAGCTGTATAGTAGCGTCTCTCCGGAGGAAGTGTTTGGAAGAGTGTGTTGAAATCATTGGTGGTGTTGTCGTTGAAAAGGACTTGGAACTCGATGTTGTTGTCCGCAGCGCTTTGTCCCGTCTCCTTGCGGTACTTTTCTTCCACTGCGTCTAGTATGTTTTGGACTGCTACGAAAGTGTTAGGTCCACTCGCGGAGCCAAAGTCGGTGACGCATAAGCGATCAGAAATCAAGTCGAGGCTGAGTTTGGTTGAAATAGCTTCACTCATCTTTTCTTTTGCAGCTTCTAGTAAAGCTCTCTATAAATTAACCACATGATGAACGAGGAGACTGTTAATACATATACGTACGTATCTGAATTATTAATGTTTCGAAATATATATATACCGGATACGAATAATGTTGGTAGTAACTCTCAGGACCTTCTCCTCCAATCATGATCCATTGTGGAGTAGTTGCCATGACCAAAATCTCTTTTCTTCTTGCCCTTTCTTATTTGTTTGATCCTTTGGTATTTGATGAAACATGAACCTTTTTTTTGTCACACTATGATGAGATATGAACCTCTACATGCATATTTATACTCTATATATTCATTGTGCTTTCTCCTTACTTTTTTATATTATTCTATTATGTTTTGTCTTTTTTCTTGCTTAAACTTAAAAGCGCTTAATGGATTGATTTTTTCTGAAAGATTGTATTAGTTGGCCGAGAAAACCAACCAAACTACTACAAGTACCATCGTTTGAACAACCAAAGCTCGAGAAAAAAAAACAGAGCATGACCCTCTATCCACGAAAGAGACATATCAGAACCGACCAATGCCATCACCGCCTTTGTTTATGTGCTCCAACTAAGGTCGACAGCCACTGGGGTACTCCTTGAGGCAACATACGACTGACACATCATCTCCATTGTGACACTCTTTTGCAATTATTTGAGCACATCTGTTACTAGACTGAACAGAAATTCCAGCTACGCTCCATTCATTAAAGGGGTTATTTGTGATATGACCAAAAAAAAAAGTAATATTAGTTTTGTAAAAAGACCACCAACGCTTTCCTTAACTCCAAACTGGCTTATAATTTTCCATCGGCCCACGTACTCATCGTCACCTACAGTTTCGGACCTTATAGGCCCACAAAATTGTTTACCTTACGCCCCATATGATGTAAGGGCCGGCACTGACTCTACCGGTGTGTTGATCAACTTCTGATGCGTTAATTAAACACATAGACAGAGGTTGTAAAGGTGTGGACTGAGTGAGATAATAGCTCACGTCCATTTATTTCGTTGTCCATCCGAACCTGACAAAAAAGTAAGATCGTTTATAATAATATATTTTCTGTAGTTAGAATAGTGAATTCAAAAAGCTACACAAGTCCCACGTTTTTCATTCTCTCTATTGCATTTAGGGACCGACCATAAGTACTTAGTCCAATAGATCCGAAAACTTGGACCAAGCATTCCCCACGTTTCCACGTGCCGGCCATGGAAACCAAATCCAAATTCCTCAATCCTCTCTATTATTCTTGGTTCACTTTGGGAATTTACTCACGTGTCTCCATCACCATCCATCATCCAAATATGTATCTATATATAACACACAATGCTATTCATAGAACTCAATTCACTCACAGATAAACCAAAAGTCCCATTTTTTCTTCATACTATAATCCTTACCAAAGTCTTTTTTTGCATCGATGGCTTCTTATACTATGTCTCACCAATCCATCTCTATGACAAGACTCAACAAACTCTCAAGTAATCACCAATCTCATCGTACCTCTCTTCTCGGCTTCTCTAAACCCTTCCAGAGTCTTGGGATCTCATCCAACGGTCAAGATACCACTCCCAAGAACCTCACTATGTCTCGAGCTCTCTCCAAGAACTCTGGAGACACCGAATGTTCAAGACCAAGTAAGTTAACTGATCATTTTCTGTCTTATTATTATTATATATTATCTAATCATTTTTCTTCTCTTCTTACAAAAGATTCAGGTAAAGTCCAAGAACTAAGCGTGTACGAGCTCAACGAACTAGACCGACACAGCCCAAAAATCCTCAAAAACGTAATGAGCCTAAAGTTCCGTCTCGGCGACCTCGTCCCATTCACCAACAAGCTCTACACCGCAGACCTCAAGAAGCGCGTGGGAATCACCGCAGGTCTCTGCGTCGTGATCCAACACGTCCCGGAGAAGAAAGGTGATCGGTTCGAAGCCACTTACAGCTTCTACTTCGGCGACTACGGTCACTTGTCGGTACAAGGACCGTACTTGACCTATGAGGACACGTTCCTCGCTATTACTGGTGGCACTGGAATCTTTGAAGGTGCCTACGGACAGGTCAAGCTTCAGCAGCTCGTGTATCCGACAAAACTGTTCTACACTTTCTACCTTAAGGGTCTTGCTTGTGATTTACCGGAGGAGCTCACCGGAACCCCTGTTCCTCCGTCGAAGGACGTGAAGCCTGCGCCGGAAGCTAAGGCATTGAAACCTAGCGGAGTTATTAGTAACTTTACTAATTAAATTCATAAAATTAGTTTGCTTCTTTGTGTCTTTGTATAATGATATTTTTTTTCTAAAAATAAATAAAGAAATAGAAAGTTACAATCTATTTTTAGTAACTTTACTAATTAAATTCACAAAACTAGTTTTACTAGTTTCTTTTGTCTTTGTATAATGATATATTTTTGGAAAAAAATAAAGAAATAGGAAGTTACAATCTAATATATTGGCTATTCAAAGGTGTGTGCTAGCGTCGTTGATATGTTATTGCACAGATTCATATCCTATCTGCTTTGTGTCTTTGTATAACTGATATATTTTTAAGTTGCAATCTAATATATTGCTATTAATTCTAGTGTTAAGTCCTCTTTGATATGTCACTACAAAGCTGCATAATGTATACTGTTATATATTGATAAAATAAAAACCAAGCAAGTGCAATAGATTTTTTTTTAACACAAGTAAGTGCAATAGATATGTTTTGAAATAGAGTGAATCTGGAATTCACAAATAGAGAATCTACAAACTGGAGGGCAAAGGATTTAGGGTACGAGGAAGAGGAGTACAGATAAGAGGATGAGCCAAAGCCAAGAAAGCTCTTCCAGTGCCTCTTCCATGTTGACCTATTCTTCTTCAATTTTCCAGTCAAAACATTGAACCATTACTCCAATAGCCATTCCTATTAAGATATAACCTAGATTTGATCCAAGACATCCTCTTCTTCCAGCACCAAACGGGAGAAAGTTCAGTACCTTCTCCCTTACCCCCTCTTCTTCCCCTAGAAACCTCTCTAGCTTAAACTCATCCGGATATTTCCAAGAATCAGCATCTCTCATCACAACATAGGCATTGAAAACAAGCGGTGTGCCCTTAGGCAGGGTGAATCTAGACATTAAAATTACCGGGTGCACCAAGTGTTTAAAAAAAATCAGTGGGTGCATAAAATCGAGTTCTATATTTTTTTAATAATTTTACCTTACAAAATAACATTTTTTAAAAAATTAGTGGGTGCACATGCACCCTTTGTGTTGGCTCCGGCTTCGCCACTGCTTAAGTATGTATAATCCTCTGATCTTACACCCTTGTGAAAATTCCTTGGAAAGATAGCCCCTGGTGGGTGTAATCTTAGAGACTCCTTGATGACTGCTTGCAAGTAAGGGAGTTTTGGTAGGTCAGTTTCTTGGATCAACCTTGTTTTCCCTACCACCGAGTCGATTTCATCTCTCAATCTCTCAAGTATCTTAGGGTTGTTGATGATTTCAGCCATTGCCCATTGTGTTGATTTTGAAGAGCACCAGCTCCAAAGAAAAGCTCCTACAATTGCAAAATACTTTTAAAACTAAACGAAAATAAAATTAGGTTTTACATAGAGACTTTAAACCGAACTAAATTAGTACTAGGGATAAAGTATCTCACGCTGATAATTTAATGCAACCTTAAATAATATACAAATGGTTAGAAACAATCTACTTATATCAATTGGTTTTAAACTGGAAGCTCATATCTCCAAACTTAACGATTAGAAAACTAAATAGGCTAGCCTAGTTTGGTAGACTCAAACTCTCAATGTACACCAAAGGGGAGAATAGACATTTACTGCAAATAACGACTTGATATGGTTCCTAGTGATGTTACACTCTGCATTTTGGTCTCGGTAAGCCGCAAACAATATGTCCATAATAGTCATGTTCTTTTCATCGACTCTGGAGTCAGCGTC